>OX328130.1:43333152-43389259 GCA_946811695.1 Gonocerus acuteangulatus | reverse complement strand
ACCTCACTGAACAGAGGCAGTGGGGTCCCAATTGCAGGCGCCCGTTGATTGATTTGGCAAGTGCAAAACATCCAGCAAACAGGCTGGGAGGGAAATCAAAGGTAGCTGTAACGGCTCTCTAGCGAGTTGTTAGAGCTACTGGATACCCTGATGGCACACTTCTAAATTTAAATTAATACAAATTGGAAGAACCGCTGGTATAGGGCAGCCTAAGGCACAGCGGGGGAAGAGAAGGATAAAAAAAAAAAAAAAAAAAAAAGATATTTCATAAATAGATTAGCGGTTAGCGCACTGCCACCGCTAACCGCTAATTATTATCGCTGGCTTTCTACAGTTTCGCTAAATTAGCGGAGAGGTATCAGCTTTTAGCGCGCGCTAACGTTTGCCCAACTCTGAGTCAAACAAGCTATTAAATAAGGCATTCCTTACTCGTACATCCTGCCGTCAGATGTTGTAGCATATCTAAAGTAACTTATCCACTAAACGTAGCAACACAAATACCTTATTTTTTTTTTACCTAATGTCTACCTAAAGACAAATAGGCGTTGTAAAAATAAACTAAATCAGTCCATTAGCACGAGAGGTTTAGTCTGGAACCAAATTACTATTTTGCTCGCACCGGCCGTTATTTGTACTTCCTTGCAACGAAACTTGGCAGACAAGATGTCCCGAAATGGAGCTGTAAATGGAGCTCATATAAAGTTTGTAGATAGTACTAAATTTCTGGGACTTATTTTTGAGCAAAATCTTAATTGGAAAAAGCACATAAAAACTCTGCGGGCAAATTGTTTCAAGACACTAAATATCCTCAAAATGTTGTCTTGCACTAAACGGAGAGGAGACAGGGTCAGCATGTTGATGTTATATCTTAGCCTGGTGAGAGCCAAGATGGATTATGGCTGCATGGCCTATGGTTCAGCTTCACCAACAACTCTCAAAATTCTTGTTAGCATTCATCATGCTGGCATCAGACTAGCAACCAGAGCATTCCGATCGAGCCCTGCAAACAATATATGCGTTGACGCAGGAGAACTGCCTTTAGATCTTCGTAGAGAATTGTTGGCGCTTAACTTCTACATTACAATCATGTCCTCCAATAATCACCCTCTTAACGTATACATCCAGGACCCAGGAAACATCCCTAGACGAAGAGTACCCAGAAAGCCTTTCCCTATCAGGATATCAGAATTATTGTCTAAGTTCAACATTATCCTACCGCCTATTATTCATAATGCTGTACCCTCCAGAGAACCATGGTCCCTACCCTTTCCCAATATCAAATTTGCATTAACCAAATTCATGAAAAAAGATACTAACCAATATATTTATCAGCAAGAATTTCTTAAAATACGAAATGAATTACCACAAACTTGTCATGTTTTCACTGACGGTTCTAAGGATATCGATGGAGTTGGTGCTGCTACACTCTCCAACGCCACAAAGAATATGTTCACCCTCAGCAATATGTGTAGCATTTTCACTGCCGAACTGTTGGCCATAACGAAAGCCTTAAATATAAATACTAACTCTAATTATCTTGTAATTTTTACGGATTCGTTGTCTGCACTTCTTGCTTTAAGGAATCCATTCTCAGATCATCCATTGATCACACTTACTCATCAAACCATAGCAGAACTTAACAGCAAAACAGTTCTTTTCGTATGGGTCCCCGGCCACTCCGGAATTAAAGAGAACGAGGAGGTAGATACCTTAGCGAAAAGAGCTGTAAACGAAGGAATCCCCTATCACAATGTTCCAAAGAATGATATCATTAATTACCTAAAGCAAATAGTCTGGCAAGACTGGCAATATACATGGCAGAGAATAGACAGCAATAAATTAAGAGAAGTAAAATCGACAGTTAAAGCTTGGAAGACCCCACCTTGTATCAATAGAAAACATGAAGTTGCCTTAAGTCGATTGCGGATTGGGCATACAACATTAACGCATTCATTCCTTTTAGCACTTTCCTCCGAAGGAAAGTAGCTATTGAGGTAGGACTCATGACGGAATTTTTGAAAAATTTCTTCAAATCTTTATCGATCCTACCTAGTAGACACCGAAAATGACCCCCGTTAAAATTTACATATATCTATATATATATAATATATATATATATATATATATATATATATATATATATATATATATATATATATGTGTCTGTTAACACGATAGCGGCCAGAGCTTTTGTTTTTTCGTCACGAAACTTGGTATATAGCATTCAATTAGCAAGCGATTGAACGAGTTCGTTAACCACCAAAGTCGGTCCACCGGAAGGGGGGGGGGTTTACCCCGAACCCAAAACACTAATTTGACTATGTCAGCCGTAATATTTGTTATATTTCAACGAAACTTGGTATTCGTAGTGGTAATATAGAGAGAAAAGTGAGATATAAAAATGAACTAAATCGGTTCATTAGGAGGGGGGGTTTACTACGGACCCACAATACCAATTCGCCACTACCAGCCGTGATTTTTGGTATATTTCGACGAAACTCGGTATTCGTAGTGGTAATCTACAGGTAAATATGTGTTGTAAAAATAAACTAAATCGGTTCATTAGAAGGGGAGGGGTTTACTCCGGACCCAAATTCCTAATATACACATACCGGTCGTAATTTCTGCTGTATTGTAAAGAAACGCGGTATACGTCGTGGGTAACTCATGAGAAAGAAGTGTTGTAAAAATGAGCTGAATCGGTGAATCGGAAAGCGGGGGTTTAATTTGTAATATATTTCAATAGAAAAGCCCGTCAGACGTAGGTTCACAAAGCCGCCGCAAGGAGCGCTTTCTACCACTAGAGTGACTGTATCCTGTTCCTGCGTTAGATCAAAATACGACAATATGAGGTTTTTTGTATTTATTACGTAGTGTAATAGGTACCATGTGTAAACATAACTCTGGAAGCAAATTATTAATTGATCAGTTACTCATTACAAATTTAAAAGAGAACTATTCATGTTTTTATTTTATTTATGTAGGATATTTTAAGCAAATTGTTCTGGAAAGCAATCTACACTACCCAAATTCTGAGGAAAGTGCTTAGTTATGCAGCTCCTGCGTGACGGACTTTTTCTAAAGAACCACCCCCAATCTGTGAATCATGCAACGTTCAAGTAAAAGTGAAACATTTACTTACAGAATGCCGAATATATCAGTCAATTAGAGAAGAGCTAATGTTATCAGACATTATTGATGAAATCCTTGGAGATGATGCTGATAACGTTAGAAAGCTATTAAACTTTATAGACAAAACGGAACTTATTAATAAAATCTAAAGCATACAATTGAATAGATAGCGAATGGTGAGTGTGTTTAATGTTTGTGAACTTAATTGGTTGAATGGAACTGGGTTTGTATATGTGCGTAGGTGTGTCTGTATGTGTATATCTGTACATTTGTTTGTAAGTGCAGGTAGGCGCGCTTTTGTGTATGTTTGTATCTATATTTCCCAGTGGAAATTACATTGCAAGTAATCACAGTAAGCAAAATAAACCAGACTCAATAATAAATAATTAAATAAAATTCAAAAACTGATCTATCCAATTAATAAATTTAAAAGTAATAAGAAAATATTTCACCACAGAATATAATAAAACTTTCACTCGATGTCGTCAATGACCCTAAGGTTGACACGCCTTAAAAATAAAGAAAAAAAAAAGATGTCCCGACAATTAGGAACATGTGCAGTAAACAAAAGTCCGACTCGCAGGAACTGCGTCATCTTAGCGCGGTTACGTACATCTCGAAGAAATGGAATAGATTAGCATCACAAATCACAGGACACTGACAGTAGTCAACTTAATCTGTATAAGTCAATACAATTATGTACTGAAAACGTACTTACTCTTTGGCTACTGCTGAGAAGGCTCTATTGTAAACAACCAAAAATTCGTTGTCATTTTAATATCTTGTTTTACTAGCATGGCTTGTTGTGCTTCATGGCGAATTAAATTCCATTCTGTCGTGGGTTAAATCTTTCTATAAAATAAGAAATAACACTATTTTCAGTTGGAGGCTATGAGGAAGGTTATATATGTAGGAGAATTCAAAACAACCTACGTCATCATGATTAGCCACTGCCATCATGATTACCACAGCCAATCCTAACTTATTACCTAACTTATTACTTATTACGTTTCTTAACTTATTTTACTACAATACTAATTTTACTGATAAATGCAATTTAAAACTAGAAACAACCAATTAAAAAGTGAGATAAAGAAAGAGAAAAACCATCTCAAAACAACGAAACAAACACTTTAAGTTTTATGTGCTTATATCTCTCATTGACGTTGCCCCATCGAATGTTGGTTCAGAACCTTTTTTGTAGAGAATTTAGTAAGCATTCAAATGGTCACTTTCCACTTACCACGATTTCCCAACCATTATCGAGATATTTACGAAAAATGAATGGAGATCAGAAAACTTTTCATGTCTATTAATAAAATAATTTTTTTCGCATACTTCCTTAAATCCAAATATAACCAAAATTTAAACATCTTAGTAGGGATTCATTTTCAAGATGTAGAACATATTTCAATTGAATCCCGCGATTCTAAGTACTCACAAAAAAATAATGACTTACAAAAACATTGATTCCACTTATCTTAGAAACGGTTAAAGATATCGTTTTCAAAATGGTTTCATTCGTTTTCTTGTGTTAAGAAACCTATAAAAAAAAAAGTACCTGCAAGCATATAAACTCAAAAACGGAAGCGTTACGATTTTTTTGCGCGAATTTCGCCCCAAACACTATCTTCTAGTTGGCGGATTCTGCTGGTTAACGAACTTGACCTTTCAAATTAGACGACAGATTTTTGTACCAAATTTCGTCAAAATCGGACCATTTTTGAGCTTGCTAGAGAGCGAACTGACAAGCATATATATAAATATATACATACACATATATATATATATATATATATATATACAAATTTTAGCCACCTATATTTTCGTGATTTATAGGGTCTGAAACAAGAAAGATTCTAGTCGGCACATCTGCATCGTGTCATGAGGTCAACCTCATAAGCGGGTTCTCCCTATGGAGATAGGGAGTAACCGCGCTAAAAAAAAGTCAAAATCGGTCCTATAGAAATTGGGGTTTACTCAGTAGGAACTGCGTCATCTTAGCGCAGACTAGTCAGTCAGCTGTCCATTATTATTTTAAGCAAAAAATTCACCTAAACTACCAACTTTCTGAGGAATGTACTTAGAATGTAGCTCCGTAACGGACTTTTAGCCAATTCGGAGTTGTCACTCAAATTACTGATCCATCCGAATCCGATATTACCCAGAAATAGTGTAAAACCCTTCGAGAAATACGAGATCCGAAGGTATGAATAAAAGGTTATTTTTACCCCTGCTATCTTATTCCATCAATTGCTAATGTTATTCCTAGCTTTTGTAGATCCGCGAGTGCTTAGGAATTTATCAAGGGTTTGCTAGAGCTAGATTAAGATTGGCCTCCCAAGAGTAGAGGGTTGGTTTCCCTTCTTTATGGCCCCTACGTGTCTAGATTCAACTACAGCTCCCTAACCTCTAACAGGTTGTATATAACGTTCCCTACTTACTAACCCTTTTCTGACTCTCTTTATTGTTGTTTTATAATAAAAAATAAAATAAAGTTAATCGTTATTTTACACTGTAAAGAGAGGCTTTTGTCAGATATTACGCCAATAAAAGCATTATTAATATGAAGGTGTTTTTCTAAGTTTCGTGAGGTCAACTCGTTTTGCAAGATATTCCAAAAAAAAGATTTTTTTTTTCTTGGCGTCTGGTTTCTTTATTTTTCTATATTTACTACATTTGAATCGATCCATGCAAGAAGGGCTTCAGACCACTTTTTCCCAATATGAGTTCGGATAATATTTTCGCTAATATGAATGATGGATTCGTTATCTCTGAACGTAACTACACATTTCCTTGTTAAAAGGACTTTAGTCCAATACATAGTTCCAATAGAAACAAAACCATAACGAATCCATCACTCGTATTAACGAAAATATTCTCCGAACTCATATTGGGAAAAAATGGACTGAAGCCCTTTTTGCATGGATCGATTCATTTGTAAAATTGAATAAGTATATATACATATATATATATATATATATATATATATATATATATATATATATACATTCAAAATATAATAAAAAAATAAAAAATAAAATAAAAACATAAATGAGATTTAATTAAATTTTTCTTCTAATTTCTATCTTAGCCATTTCTTTTCTTTTCTTTTTTTTTTTTTTTTTTTTTTTTTCAAACTGTTTTAGGGACTACGAATTGCATTTAGGGTAAGGTATGTTCTCTTACAAAAACCTTAAATAAAATTTAGCAAACCGCTCTTTTTCTGTAATGACCCAATTTTTCACATTCTTTCGAATTGTTTGTCTTTCAAAATTAAATCATATCTTTTTATAAGGTGGTGAATTATATATAATATTCTGTTTTCTTAAGGGCAAGCCGAGCTGTTATAGTTATATTTAGTATTTTTAAGTACGTGTTTATCGTGCCTGGTCCAGTTAATAATTATGACATGTTAAAGTGACTACGTTAATCTTTTTCTACTAAGGGGCTATGTGTGTTCGGTATACCCCCCAGCTGAATGATAAATATTACACATTTAATTAGCGTATTAGAACGTCTCTCACCCTGCTTAATCCTAAAAACACATAGATGCGCACAAACAAAAATAAATTAAAAATAATAATTACAATAAATATGACAATCTTTTTTATTCCGGTAAAGATTTGATTGAAAATCGGATAACGTAGAAGATTATTATTTTTTCGTAATCATTTTTTTTTTTTTTTTTTGTAGCTCATTGAAGAATATCTAGGATAAAATACATTTTCCACGAAAGAAGATGATGTACAACAACCTCAAGTTGATTGATGAGCTGCAATTACTGAGGGAGAAGAACCCTCATTGATAAATTAGTATTTGATGAAGCGAAATTGAATCCTTCTCAATCAAAACAGTTTTGCCGAGAATATTTAAGGATAGCATCAGTACTATTAAAGCGTTATACATTCAACAAAGTTTAAAATATCCGACTCGCAGAAACTGCATCATCTTGGCGCGTTTTCTTGAACGATTATTATGGTGTCATTTGGAAAGCCTAAAAAAGGTGTACTTTCATCACCTAATCTCATGAAATTTTGAATAAAAGTGAGATTTAGGGGTCTCCCGTGGTCTAGTGGCCAGCGCGCTAGATTCATAAGCGGGAGATGGTGGGTTCGATCCCCACCGGCGTTGGACGTCGGCGCTAATGGCCACGATTTGTCGATGCGCCGTAAAAAAAAGGTGAGATTTAGGCGCTAATGGCCCTGATTTATCGCTGCGCCGTAAATTACACACTCGGCCTCTCGACTTTGTTTCGAAGAGCTTAATTACCAACATCCAAAAATTCGTTATAATTTTAAGTATCTCGTTTCACTAGAAAATTCATTCTACTGCTAGAATCAGTTATAAAAACAACAAGTAACAAAAACTGAGTAAAAAAACATTTAAAGCAAACAAACCAGCACTTGGAGGTTTTAAGCACTTATTTATCGCCTCAGATGCCTCCATCGAAAATGTCCTTAAAATCGTTTATATATAAAATTTAGTACGCTTTCAAATTATTTCTGTCCTACTGCCATTGTTTTGTTATAAAGAGTCGAACAGGGAAAAAAGAAAGAAAAAAAGTTCTTTTGGCATATTTCTCGTTTTCGCTTCGTTTCCGAGAAAATCCTAAAAAATTAAAACACAATTGTGAATAAGCATTCTTTGATAACGCCTATATAATAATCATTAAAAGTATATGTTTTATCTTCTACCCCCTCCACTCACTCTCCCAGCCTCACCACCTCCTCCTTTAATCCCCCCCCCTCCCAAAAATATAGGCGTGAGTATGCCTCTGATTTTCTGCGGAATAATGAAATAATAGGTCTCCATTTTTTGACCCCTCGACTCAACGCAGAGTAATTCCATGCATTCCTCGATAATAAACTTCGAACTGTCGTTAACCTTTGAGGAAGTCTTTTTGTCACAAAGATTGGGAAGTTGGTTCCAAATCGACAGTTGTCCAGCCCTAAAAAATTTAGTTTCAACTGTTTACACTGAAGATAGGCACGACTTTGGCCGCCCTTTTATTGGTAAATACTGAGCGAAAGATAAAAAGCAAAATACACGTGTTTCTTCATTTTTTGAGGGAACGATTGATAGTTAAAACAATTTTTTGGGGGATTAACAAATGGCTTATCTGAAAGTTGCCGATGTGTGTAACAATTTAGGTCATTTGCAATTTTGTGGTATATCTAACGGTTAAAAAAATATTTCAATTGTTGCTATATATATATATATATATATATATATATATATATATATATATATATACAGGGTGTCCCGTAAATGTCTAGTCATATTGTGGCCCAGTATTAGTTACTGTAATTAACAAATTCAAAATAAATGTGTATTTTATTTATTAACTGTTTTTGGATTTTTTTTTTATTTTCGTGGAAGCAACATTTTTTATTGTTTTATGTTAATATTTACTTATTATTTAAGTAAATATTTAGAAATACAAATATTTCTTTTAACTTTTTGAATTAAGTGAAGAAAAAAATATAATTTTCTTTTCACAGATCCATGTTTTTTTTTAAAACTTTTGTTCCTAAATCATTCACATACTTCAATAACACAGGGTTGTGATACATGAATGGTAAGCTGGTTAAATAAGAAAGTTTTTCTGAAGCCCGGAAATCTCAGATCCTGCCCATTGAGAAGTAACGCTGGTAAGAAATATCAAGAAAATGTCAGTAAATTTAGAATAGCTCATTTTGGTAAGATAGACATACTTACATACATTCATTTTTACGTTTACTATCAACTGGTCTTCTAGTAAATTTACTCAGCTTTCGATTGGTTTCACTTCCTTTCCTGTAGAACCACCTGAGCCGGAGCTACAACGATTATTCTTCTAAAAACCACGCTTGTCTTGATAAAACAATAAAACTACGTTTTCTCCCTTATGTGTGAGAATCCGGAAAATCGTCATAGAATATTTTTTGTTCCCCTAAAGGTTCTCTATTATCTCCCACAATATGACTAGACATTTACGGGACACCCTGTATATACATACATATATATATATATATATATATATATATATATATATATATACATATATATTAATGAGTGCCATTCAGAAGGAATATGTAAAAACCTCTTCCATTAATGCAATCTCAATAACTAGATTCCTCCCGAAGGTTCTCAAAACAAGAAATCATATTAAAATAAATAATTTCAAAGGATGAAATAATTTTCAAGGACATCCGTGTAATTCCATTAAAATCCGGATAGTCTATTGCCCAAGAGGGATATTTTCATTTTCCCAGCAGAACCTAAGCTCCACAGGCCAATTCCAGATCATATGCTATTCATGAGTAGTAAACCTGGGTCATATATGGACTGCAATATCCGTCCCATTGTAGATATACTCAGTCCCCGAGGAGCAACTCTTACCTTTTTATGGCTGCTGTATCTTTTCACGACATGGTTTCTTTAATAGCTGTCCTTGTTTGTATTTTGTATTTCAGTACCTAGTTTCCCTGCAGACATTTGATACTAGTATGTCAGATATAACTGTAATAAAAGTGTTCTTTACATTTTTACAAGGGTGATTTGGTCGAGAAAAAAATATTTTTAAATCATGTATTTCGATTTATTGAAACTTTTATCTTCCCCTTCAGGAAATATAACCCAAAATGTCTACTTTTCATTTACTAATAATGAGACAACTGAATATATTTTTTTAGTATGAAAGGTAATCTTCTAAAACATCTATTTTGGAACGGTTCAGTGTGCCCAGTGTTGAAAAAAATCAAACTTGCAGTAAGAGGATCTCGAACCCGTCTCTTCCAGAGGGAATTCAGACTACAAGGCAGCGTGCCTTTTATGCTTTATCAGTTTACTTTAATGTTTTTATCTTCTTATTACTAGTATCCGTTTCTACGTCTTATTGTAATGTTTTTAATTGTTTCGTTTTTTTCTCTCTTGGTTTTTTTTGTTTCTATTTCTAATTTTTCATGTGGATCTGTATAAATGGCAGTTTTGCTGCAGAAACTTATAATATTCGAAAACATTCGCTTGATCATGATTAGTTTTGTCAAGTAGTATGCGATTGCTGGTATTAGTTGGAGGATTCAATTGTATAATAAGACTGTTATTTTCATCAAGAACTGAAGTGCTAGAGAAACAAAAACAAACACAACATTTGAATTTGCCTAAGTATATGTTTGCGCATGTCTGATGCTCTCTTTGGCTTAACCTCCCCTGGGATTGATGATTCAATTTACCCCCTATGATTTTATTATTTAAATATTAGTAAATGATAAATTTATAAAAGATTATTTAACTTTTAATGAAGTTACGAATCAAAAAGAATGAGTATATGAAACTACTACAATTGTAATTTTCGAAGGCATTAAAAAAAGCATTTTTTTTTTTTTTGTGCATCGACTGCTGATGTCATTAGCACGAATTCAAATACTATTTAAAAAATTCAAATATACTTTAGAAAAGATCTAATATAATTCAAATATTAATAAAAAAGTTTTCACTAGTTAAAAAAAAGGTTGGATGCCTAAAAATAGAAAAATATCAATTCGTCAACATTTATTTATCTCAATTATTTCATACGTTGGGCATTTCAGGGTTTAATACATTAGAATCTAATTCTGAGAGAATGATTCTTTTTTTTTCAATTGTTTAAGTCGACTATCTCAATTATCCCGTGGCTCAATTTACCACCCCCCCCCCCTCTCCCCTCCTCCAGAATTGAGCAAACTAGCAAGCTTTGTTGAGCCCTTTGTCATAGCAAACAATGCTAGGAGGTAAATTAGCTGAGGCCATTTTAGCCAATCAAATTAACCCTTTTAGTTACAAACATAGAACCACGACCCATTTCTGTTATTTCTTACTGTAGTTGAACAAAGTTAGTGCAAATATGTGCGGTAGGTACAAATTGAAGTGTATAGAGGTACTTCTGTCGAGAATAAGAATTGGACACAATAATCTGACACATTTATGTATTTAAAAGATGACCTAGGCCTTAATGAGCTGTTTGTGTTGGATACTCGTACTATTAAACAGATTTTCGCAGAATACAGAGCCTACGAAGCCTTCTAACCCAAATGGACATTCATGGTTCCAAAACGGCCTGTGTGTGATAGTCTCGGTTATGAACATGAATTGAACCGGGGAGCTTTCAGTTCCTTGAAAGCCACAAGGCTGTTTAATAAAAAATGATAAGCTTAATTAAAAAGAAAAAAAAATCAAATATTAAAATATGATATATTTTAATTACCATTATTTTTATTTGCACAGATTTTATTAACATTAGTTTTATTTGTGATAGGAATTTATTTTTTTACAAAAATGTATTCTACTTTTCTGGATTAATTGATTTTTAGTTTCTACTGCAGTAACTTTTCGGTATGACAATTCGTAACTTTAATACTTTCAGCAAATTTCAATAGGCAACAATGGCCTGAATGGTTAAATTGCCTTAAAAAAGAAAAATGGACAGAAAAGAAAGGCCAACTTGGAGACAGTGTAACAGGATTGTAACTCTTAAATATATACTGACAGACAGTAGAACGCAGCGACTTGACAATTCCTTACAACTTACATGACCTCACGGTGCATAAACGGACCTTACTTCTGTCGTCCCGAGTTGATCGCCACTGTTAAGGAACCCATAATAATAAAAAAAAAAAAGTTGGTAAGCCCTTAACTGCACATGTTTGTTGGTAAAGTATTTTGCTGTATTACTTTCTCAACCCTATATGTAAGTAAAATGTAATAATGCTAGTTTTTGAAAAACATTTCAAGTCCGCCGTTTTAGGTTGGTCAAAATAGAAAAATTTGCGTTTTAACTTTTTTTTTTTTTTTAAAAAAAAAAAAACGGTTCAATATTTCGCCTGGGTCTCCCTGTGCTAGGGAGGAGAGCGTATCCGATTACTCCACCTACCTGTGGAGATGTAGGTTCGAGTCCCAGCTGCTGGCGGTTGAGTTCTTTAAAAACGTAATAACAACATTAATCTGTGTTAAAATTCTCAAAGATGAAGAAGATTTACGGCGTTCTGAGAAAACTGACAGTATCCTGAGCGGAAATAACTCACCCCTCCTTCTCAACGTTTACTCTAGGGAAGCACTATTATCAATACGTTTCCCATTTTTTTACCTTGTTTTACTAAAATATTTGGTTTACTGTTAAATTCAGTTAAACGAAGACATAAACACTTTCATCAAAACAATACTAACAATTTCTCCGATTGACTTCGCTCCATCAAAAAATCCTATGGTGGGAGGAAATGCATTGTAAAGGAGGAAAATTGAAAATTTCTTTTGAACGTTGCATTGGAATAGGTTTGGATAGGTCTTAGCTCCTAAGGCTTGGCCCCTAAGATCTTCTTCTACCCCAATATTAAGTTCGCGTACATAAATTCCAACCAATTTAAAATTTAACGAGAATAAATATACTGGGTGCTTTATACTCATAAAATCATAATTCCCAATTTGAATGCTTAGGGCGCTGATTACGATTTATGCAAGGGAGACAAGAAGAAAAAAAAACTCCCTCATTCTCACAGCATAAAAAGAAATGGATTATAATTGTTTCACCGTTACTCCCCAATGAAAAATGTCCCAATAAATCAGCTGATAGGGGAGGAAAAGATTGGATTGCCCCTGGAAGAATTCCAATAAAGTTGCCAATAAATTTGTATGTGGTTGTGTTGGATGGAGGAACAGGAGCTGTGTATCTTTTCGAAGAGGGGGGGGGGTTGCCTTTCTAAGCAGATTACTCAAACTGTTTGTCGTCGGCTTTAAACTCTAAGTTATTATATATTTCCATTCATGATTATTCTCCTCCTTTCATAAGATTTAATTTATAATTAAGCTCCTTCTCTTTACTAATTCATTAAGGAAAAATTTTTGCATTCATTAGCGAGGAGATTAAATCTAGAATTAATTCAGAAATTTATCTTTTCAGCGTAGAATAAATCAGCAAACTTTATCAGGTACCGTTAATACCGTCGTCCTAAAACATATTTTTCGGCCGATTTCTATTAATTTTTATATAAGAACATCAACTGTTTTAGGAATATGCTCGACTAAACCTACTTTACATCGCCCTCTACTGAAAAGACCGAACAAGTGCACTTCGCCATAGATACGGTGCGATAAATAAATAATAATAATAATAATAATATTAATTTTTACACGATGTTCCAGGAAAATGGGACTATTATTTGCCCTCATATTCAAAACGCCCCTTAGCTTAATTAGCCAATCACAAGCGCTCTATACCGGGATAACAGGACTTTTTTTGAGATCCAGTTCTGTAGATAGAATTTATTTTGCCATCAAAGTTTAATGTGCGTTTTTAGTAATGGGTTGTTTTACGAGATCTGTCAAAGTCGGTGGGTGTGAATATAATTTGTGATTTTTCCTTTGTATACATAATTACAGGAGGGAAACTCGGCGCGTTCAAAAGGATTGGGGTCTTTGAGTTGAACGTACCAGCCGGTTGGTTGATTATTTACATTCTGAAACACTTAAAATAATAATTCTGTCCATATAAACCTTCTCTTTTCAAGCCTTTGTTTGTGTATTTTTTATTTTCCTTTTTGTAAAGACCTGTCAAGAATATTTTATTTTATTGTGAAATTAATTACAACAAAATTACCATACTTTTGACTCTTTTGTTATTCTAATCAAAATCCCTCCCTAAATAAAATAATTTTTATTTTTATTTTCAAACTTTTTGAAGTCAAACTTCAAATATATAAAGTTCATCGAAAGAAGGAACACACAAGTGAATACCCTGGAAGTCATCCTCACTCCCTTCAAGTTCAAGAAGAACTTTGGTGCCAGAATAAAAGAAACTTTTCGACAGACCTTTTTTTGATGCTTCTTGCAATTGTGGCAAGAGTTTTTCTATCAGTAAAGTTAGTAAGTTATATTGTTGTTCTTTTTTATTGTATCATTCTATAAACAAAATAATTTATAATAAATATAATTGAATTGTATATAAATACCATTTTATAGTGGCATAAATTGGGATCCAAAGATGAAGTTTTTGCTGGTCAGTACTTACCTACAACAAAAATAATAATTAGGATTTTAGTACTGCATCGATAACATAATATAATAAATCTAATGCAATTGTATAGCAGAATATTTTAATAAATGTAATGAATCAATATTATATATGATAAATCATTTAAACGAACAACTTTATTCCTATTTGCTTTTTGGTGACCAAACTTGGGCGCTCACTAAAGATTTTATTTTCTAGTGTCGATGTTCCAGGGTTCGAATCGGGGCTCCCTATCTAGGCACACCCAGGCGTTAACTAATTTATTAATGGTTACCAGCAGAAGGGAACATCAGGCGAATACTGACCACGCTATCAGTGTGCCCTACAGTCAGAATCAGATACCTCTTTAGAGTGAAGATGTGATGTTTATTGAAGATGTAGCGGTAACACGAGTAATGTGTCAATATACTACTCATTGTAAAAACTACTGTACAACTTACGTAACTTTGTGAAGGGTAACTGAAGCCATGGCTGATCCACCGGACACATATCGAAGCGAAATACAATTCCTTGTAAGGTTTCTCTTCCTTCTCTGTACGTTTGTTTGTCTATTTTTGTGTCTATTTTTACTTCTGTACGTAATGAGAGGGATATTCCATATGATAGATGCTTATACATTTAGGGTTATGGAAGAATTACAATTACTTGTATTTATAAGCGTAATAACAATAATGTGATTACAAGCGAATAAATGCGAAGAGTTTAAGCGAAAGAGAGTAGATATGACTATGGAGGAAAAATTGTCTTTCTAGGCCGACAATATTGATATTTCATTGCAACGTGAAATTGAAGTACCACATATGCAATGCTTGTACACATGTATAAACATAATATCGCACTAGTATTTCTAATGTGACACAACTCAAAAACCGGTTTTATTCACACCGTCATAGTTATGACTGTGAAAGACATGGTAGATATATTCTTTAAGTTCTTTGTTCTACCTCACAGACATTTATAACACTCATCCAATTGTCACAGATATTCTTGAACAGATAAACACATTACAACATAATAACATTGGGATCACTATGCTGTGGCTACCAGGGCATTATAATTTACTTAGAACGACTGACGTAGACATCCTAGCAAAGCTAGCTACAAGACGTCGCACTGAAGACTTTTTACTGGTTACAGAAGCCGACATGAAACAGGTTGTATGGACTCACGTACTCAATAAATGGCAGGCTGAATGGTTATCTTTGAATGATAACAAGCTTCGGGAGATAAAGCCATTCATAAAACAATGGAACTCCAGCTATAGAAGCTGCCGGAGAGAAGAAGTAGTCCTTACAAGACTTAGAATAGGACATACACTACTAACTCACTCTTACTTAATGACAAAACAAGACATACCACTATGTACAGAATGCAATAAGACATTAACAGTAAAACACTTACTAACAGACTGCAGGAAACGTGAAAACATCAACATGCCACATGATATGTACGAACTTTTGACAGATGGTAGCCCGCACATATCTATTATTTTAGACTTTTTAAAACACATACAAATTTACAAAGGAATATAGCAAAAACGTAAATTTTGAAGTATTTTAAAATTAATTTTATAATTCAATTTTGTTTGTTCAAAATAAAGGGAAAAGATTTAGTTTATTAAAAATAATTTATTAATTATCTGTTTTTTATTTTATAGTTGACCTTTCTGTTTGGTATTTTTATTATTCTATTTTTTTTTAATTTATTTATTTATTTTTTTTCTCTTTTTGCCCTTTTTTTTGTCTTGTATAGTTGATAGATTCAGTTGTTTAATTTTTTCTTTAAATGTTTTATTTTTGATGTGCTAGACCTTTTATTTTGTTTGCACTCTACGTGTTTATAGAGCTAATCGCCTTGTTGCTAGCTCTTAAATCATATAAATAAAATAAATATCTTTATCAACCATCAAAACTGTATGTACCTACCTTCTGAGCTTGTGCACCAGAGGGCACTTGTGTGTACCTTCCAGTCTTAATCCTAAGGCCCCTACATAGGCAAGCGTGGCACATTTTCAGTTGAGTTTTATTTTTTTTATTTATTTATTTTACGAGCTTCGCAACGACGGCGACTTGCTCTTTTTTGTTTTTTTTAAGATACAGTAAAAAATACAAATTTATGTATTCACAATTAACAGTAACTTATAGTACTAAATACAAACAAAAAAAAAAAAAAAAAAAAAAAAAAAAGTTTAAGGAGAGCATAAGACAAAAGTTAGTAGGTTTGTGTTAAGAATTAATTGCTAAACATTATTTAGAGCCTTGCTATTTGAACTATAGTTAATGTATTTACATAACTTATCACTAAAACTAACTGCCATTATTTAACTATTTATTAGGTCATGGAGGATGTTGTGGTTTTCCATTAATGACCAAGTAAAATTGAGTAATAATTAAATAATAGGGAGAGAAAAAAAAATATAAAAAAAAAATAAATAAAATAAAAATAAATAAATAAATAAAAATTATCTTAAAATATCTTTCGTTTCCTCAGATTCTGTGGTAAATGTTGATGTCTTTTAGATATTGAAGTATAGAGTTTATGTATGGACTACCCTCTGTGAGAAGTTCTTGTAGGTCGTGTGGAATGTTCAGTTTGTCGGCAGTTCGGCAGATTTGACATTCCACAGTTTGTCGGCAGTTCGGCAGTTCGGCAGATTTGACCTTTTGAAAGTGGAATACTTTCCCTTTAATAGAGTGAAATCGGATTCAAGAATTTGCCGCACATAAGTCCAGCAGAAATTAGTAAAGATTGACAATGAAAGATGCATTTTTTCATATTCGTTAGTTTGCTTTTGTATCGACGATATGTAAAACCCCTTAAATATACAGGTTTAAAACAATTCTAATGCCAATACAATAGAAGGTACAGTTAAATACTTGCTCAAAGACAACTTAACATATCACAGAATAGCAGTCTGACTCACGGGAACTGCGTCATCTTAGCGCAGATCCGATCTTATAATCAGTATCATTTGAAAACCTACGAATAGCTAATAGGAAACCCTGCGTCCTAGCGACATGACTATTCTATAACAAATAAAAGCTGATTAAATTTCCTACAAGTTCTATTCAATAAAGTTTTTCGAGATATCTTTAGTTTTAGAAATATCCGCTCATGAATGTCTGTCATTTTGGGACAAAACTCACTTTTTTCTATTCTTGACCGGATATCTCCTGAACGATGAACCCAAAAAATAAATGTCGGCTATAGGGTTGTAGAACATTCCATTCGCTTCAATAATATATATTACTATACTATACTATAATATATATTATTATACTATACTGTTTTATGTATTTCCTTTCAAATGTTATATAAGCACTCACATGGTCTTGGCAAAACCATTGCAAATATAATGGACAAGATTCTTATCTAATTGAGTGTGAAGAACTGGTCAGTGGGCCCAAAATTATATCTTTTGTGCTATTTATACGTCCAGTACTCACTATATTTACATAATGGAGAATATTTTGGACAATACATTGACGGGAAATGGTGAGAAATTGAAAGGTTCATTCAGATATCACGATGAACACTAAAACTATATTCACGTTTGAAGTAAAATACATAAAATAGTAAAGTTATAAATATTATTGAAGCGAATGGAATGTTCTACAACCCTGTAGCCGACATTTATTTTTTGGGTTCATCGTTGAAGAGATATCCGGTCGAGAATAGAAAAAAGTGAGTTTTGTCCCAAAATGACAGACATTCAAGAGCGGATATATCGAAAACTAAAGATATCTCGAAAAACTTCAAAATATAGAACTTGTAGGAAATTTAATAAGCTTTCATTTGTTAGAGAATGGTCATGTCGCTAGGACGCAGGGTTTCCGAGATATAAATGAAAACCCGAAAAATGGGACCTTCTAAACCTCCCCTCCCCCCCGGCACAATGGCTACGGGTGAGGACTTTTGATATGTTGACCTCCTAACTAGCCGAAACAAAGTTATGAAGTTAAAAATTGTGTTCCAAACATTTCCACCTATAACTTTTAGTTCCCTGGGCTATTAGTCGCTAAATTTCTGATTTCACGATGAACACTGAAATTATTTTTACGTTTGAAGGAAAATACATAAAATGGCAAAGTAATATATATTATTGAAGGTAATGCAATACTCTACAACCTTATAACCGGTATTTATTATTTTGGTACATCGTTGAAGAGTTATCCGGCCAAAACGGGGAAAAAATGTGCGGCAAAAGTGTTTTTCCCCAAAATGACAGACTTTCAAGAGGGGATATTTCGGAAACTAAAGATATCTCGAAAAACTTTATTGAATAGAACTTGTAGGAAATTTAATCAGCTTTTATTTGTTATAGAATAGTCATGTCGCTAGGACGCAGGGTTCCCGAGATATAAGTGAAAACCCGAAAAATTGGACCTTCTAAACCCCCCCCTTCCCCCGGCAGAAAGGCTACGGGCGAGGACTTTTGATATGTTCACTTCCTATCCAGCCCAAACAAAGTTACTAAGTCAAAAATTTTGTTCCAAAAATTTCCATCTAGACCTGTTTTCAAGCATTCGTTGTCTGGACTGTAAGGGTAACAGACAAAAAGAAGGAATTATTTCTCAAAAAGAGACTGCCCTATCAAAAATTCCCTCACATTTTTTTTTTTTTTTTTAAGAGAATTTAGTAAGCTTTGTATGTAATTTAGTAAGATTTCGAGATCTTCACGAAAATATACGAAGATCCTAAAACTTTTCATGTCTTTTAATAAAATATTTTATTCTAATCCTTCCTGAACTCCAAAAGTGACCAACATTTAAACATCATTATTTGAATGATTTTCAAACATGCAGAAAATATTTCAACTCAATCCCATGATTCAGTTGATGATATTTCAGTTAAAGAACCCAAACCAAAAACTTTATTCAACAACTACTTGTCCACTTTCCTTGGAACTCGTTAAATATATAATTTTAAAAATTGTTTCATTCGTTTTCCAAAGCCAAGGAACCTATAAAATGTTTACATGTATGTCTAAAAGCCAGACAGCAGATTCTCCTGGTTAATGAACTTGACCTTTCAAATCACATATACCATTTTTTATTTGTTTATTTTTTTTTATGGCGTGTCAACCTTTTAGGTCATTAACGTTATTCCTTTGTGAAGCGTATAATCTGTGATGGTTGTAATTATCGAATCTTATTCGCTAACATATACATACATTCAAATTAATAAGCAGTATAATATTACAAGAGTCTGGTAATGCCAAGAATTATTTTTAAATGAATCTAGTCAGGAGCCTACCTCTTCAATGAGCAACGTATCATTGCATTCGGTGGTAACATTGATTTAAATTTGATTTTATATTGTCAGCCTGATTAAATTTTACTGATTAATTCTGCCGCTTCCAAAAAGTCAAAAATATTTACAATTTGTTTGGGGTCATCGGCTAATATTTCATCAATAGAGTCTGATAGCTGAAGTAGTTCTTTTTTAAAAGAACAACATCAGCTATACCATTTTTGAGCCAGCCAAGCTTAATGCAAGCAAAAGTTTGAATATGAAGTCCGCCAGAAGAATAATGCTTTAAATAGCTTTTAGGTTTGAATAAATCATTGAAATATGCACCGGACATATTGTTGTGAGTAATACGTTTATTCAGCTTAAGCTCGACTTTAAAATAAATTATAAGAATAGCTTTTTATCTTCACCTTGCAGCACTAAGAAAACACTTTATTCCTAAATGGGTGTGGAAGTATTTTGAAATCAAACTTCTGGATTATAGCAATCACCTCTTGCCATAATCCAGTAGGAAGGCGTGGGATCTAGACAAGAAACCGATCCATACCCTGGAGACTAATAGTCTAGAAGGAATAGAGGGGGTGAGGAATGGAAAACCATCGAGGTGGGGGGGAGGTACTAGGAACAAGCAGACAAGAAATTTGAGGTTAAAGGAGGAAGGGGGGGTTTCTTTACAGCCTCCTGTTCCTGGATCGGAGCCAAACTTTCTTCGACAACTTAACTGTTTGTTCTCTACTGCCCATTTCATCTACTCTCAAGAATCGCTGAATGATTACAGACCAACATTTTGTAGGTTAGAAGTTTTGTTTTTCTATTCAATTTTGTCTTCTTTTGGTTTTTAGCACGTTTCCTTCCTCACTCTATAGGGAGGAAACCCGCTTATGAAGATTACCTCAACAACGTTGCGGGACCCAGAACATGACGGTGGTTTAAATGTATATATGTATATATATATATATATATATATATATATATATATGTATATATATATATATATATATATATATATATATATATATAAATATATATATAAAAATGTACCGACTTTTATCAAATTTGGTACTAACATTTTTGGAGAGAAATAAATCTTACATTTTTACTTTCAGGAATACGTTTTAAAAAAAATTGGAAGTTGGGAAACTAATTAAACCATTTCGGGGGCCATGTCGTAGTAAATGTAAAGCTTCTTAAATTAGTAAATGTAAAAATACGGTTCTCATGCGTGTTTTGATAGATAGGTGCTTTAAATTGAATAATTTCCGCTTGGATACTGTTATTTTATTTACTTTTTTTTTTTTTTTTTTTTGACACCTAAGAACTTTCTTTGCTTTGAGATTTCATTCTAAATGTCTTTATATGTTTTACAAAATATTCTGATAAAACATTATCTGTTTCTATTCTATTTTTTTTTTTTTTTCCAATCCTTCGTTTTCGATTTATTATGCTTCTAATTACTTTTCATGCAGGTTTTCTAGCCTAGGGAAGGCAATTATGCAATTATTAAGGTGATATACGTAACGGTATTCAAGAAAAATGGATAAGCATAGTTTATCGGTTCGTATAATTAGAATTATCGGATTCATTTGTAATATTTTCTACATGCTCGAAATTCATCTAAAATAAGATGTTTAAATTTTGGTTACATTCGGAGTTAAGGAAGTATTAAAAAAAATATATTTCATTAATAAATGGGATTTTCGTACATTTTTTTTAAATATTTTGAAAACAATTAGAAAATTGTTGTATGTGGAAGCTTTCTAAATTCTCTACAAAAAATGTTCTAAAGCTATTTTTTATGGGGCGATCGAATAAATAACAGCTTAAAACTTCGAAAGTGTTGGTTTTGTATTATTTGGTTCTTTTAAATTTTAAATGTAACAATAAAATTAGTAATTTAGTAAAACAAGGTAACAAAATGATAAACGTATTGGTAATGCGTTTCCCAAGGGCACACGTTGAGCAAACGTCTTTACCGCATACTGTCAGTTTCCTGTTGAAACGCCTTAAATCTTTCTTCTCTTTGAGGTTACGTTTACTATTTCTCAAGAAAGATCAAAACCTATCAACAAATGTTTCCATTCCTCTACTAATGGAACTAGGGATATGAACGGAAACGTGATAAGATGACGCACTTCCTGCGAGCCGGACTTTTTCCTGTTGCCAATTTTGTACATTGATTTCCTATGATGTATATTGAGTTCTTTGTATTAAACAAAATATTTATGTTCGAAACATAGATAAAATAAACATATTGCACTCTTGAATCTTTTAACGCATTCGAATACCAATGCAACGTCATTCCTGTCAGAATAATGACTGCCCAGTTGATCTTTATTCTTCATATAACAATTTGGCGAGTATATATTCCCTTGAAAATGTATTCACATTTATACTTGAATAAATATATTTTCTATTCCGACATCCTGCTCCTGAATGGGTATATTACATCCAAGGGAAAGACTAATGTCTCACTAGCATTTTCCCCGAGGGAGTGGTGCAGCTGATGAGGGCAGCATTTAAGCGAAGGCAAAAAGGCGACATCGGACACAATGGAGTGAGAAGTGCTCTATTTTCCAGAGAATAGCTGGCAAGTGAGCCGTTTCTGCCCCCTTCAGCCTGTCTCTAAGCTAAATTCCATGTAAAAGTCATGAACGTTGCTGGATACAAGTCTTTCTTCTTTACTTTCTTACTTAGTGTTTTCTTTTTTTTACTTAATGCTAAGAGAGAGAGCAAATGTTCCAAGCAAATTGTCTGAGTCCAAACTAAGTAGTCGTGGTGGCCTAAACTCTACTCTCAAGGCATTTTAAGTCATGTAAACAACACACCTAACATCAATGAAATTATTGAACAAACGCAAAGGTTACATACTGGTGGAAAACATATAACATTATGCTGTTGCCGGGACACAGGAGTCTTGTTTTTAGGCAAGACTTGTGATGGAATTTCCAAATTATGAACGACTTATAACGCACCAAAAATCATATAAAAAACAAATGGAACTGGAGAAGTTTGACAGAGAAACAAAAACATAGGGATTAAGCTTACCACAATCGACTGGGCTTCACCATACAAGGATTAGGCCGAGAAGGCTACACACGTACACACAGAATTACAACAAGGCAAGGTGTACCCGTCTTTAGAGCGTTTGTTGGCGAGTTTTATGAATATCCAAAACATACAATTCTATAAATAATGGGATGACCAATTTTCACTATCTATGTGGGCCCCCTCAAAAACTCTCTCTCTCTCTCTCTCTCTCTCTCTCTCTCTCTCTCTCTCTCTCTCTCTCTTCAAAGAATTGTCTTAAGCCTCTATTTCGCTTCCTTAGCACTCTATACTCTAGCACATAGGATAATGACAGCACACGCACGGCTAATATTAATATTCTTCTCCTTCATTCAACGCCCGTACTTAGCTGTTTAGACATTCGACGCCGTGCTACCCAGTAAAGCCGTGCGTGGTGTACGCCTGCAGAGCTGTGCAATGTGTGTGTCATCCGCAGTCCCGTCCTCCGGGGAGCACAGTGGAGAAGACTAATATTAATATAATTACTTAGGGTTCTGTCCTGAACGTCCAAAAATCATCGAAATAGTAGTACCACAGGATATTGTTTGGGGCTCTGTCCTGAACGTCCAAATATAATCTAAATAGGAGTATAAGAGGATAGTGTCTGGGCCCTGTACTGAAGGTAAAGATATCATCGAATTGGGAGTATAAGAGGATCCCCAAAAAAACATAAATGTGAAATAGAGGCCAAGTTCCTGTCCCCACAAAGAAACGCTCCCTTCCTCAAAAATATCCCCCCCTAAAACCCCCCCAAAACGCCTTACCATTCTACACTCCAAAAAAGTAGTATGAGTTGGTGTTTTTATTCAACCAAAAATATTTGCCAATACAAGTGATGATACAAGATAGAAATGTCCAAGTTCATTACTTAGAAGCCCTCATAGTTACTTACTAAGAACAGTAAAGACACTTCAACTGACCTTTAAAAACAACAATAAAAATACTTATATCCAGTTACTAAAATCTCATTTTCCTCAACCAGGTATATTCTTAAACTTGGCAATGTTTAGTTTTTCTCTAAAGATAATTTCGGCACAAAAAAAACATTGCCAAGTTTAAGAATATACCTGGTTGAGGAAAGTGAGATTTTAGTAACTGGATATAAGTATTTTTATTGTTGTTTTTAAAGGTCAGTTGAAGTGTCTTTACTGTTCTTAGTAAGTAACTATGAGGGCTTCTAAGTAATGAACTTGGACATTTCTTTCTTGTATCATCTCTTGTATTGGCAAATATTTTTGGTTGAATAAAAACACCAACTCATACTACTTTTTTGGAGTGTAGAATGGTAAGGCGTTTTGGGGGGGTTTTAGGGGGGGGATATTTTTGAGGAAGGGAGCGTTTCTTTGTGGGGACAGGAACTTGGCCTCTATTTCACATTTATGTTTTTTTGGGGATCTCATTTCTTTTTTCTAAGTATTAAATAGAATTTAGTTGCCGCATACCTACTGGCTTTTGTACTTCATATAAAACCAGGGTCTTTGGATTCTGCATAAGGTTCTCCTTACTGCTTGATATTTGATACCAAAAATCAACCTACATACATCTAATCACTAGACTAGAAAAGTTAGAAGCTCTTCCAGATGACATTACTCTAGAGGACAAATTGATTGCTCTCTTAACTAAACTATTACACTGTAAAACACAGGAACCTTATCCCGAGGATAAAGATCACAATAGGGAAAGTGCAGAAGGCCTTCAAGAAAAATATAAAAACAAAGACGACACATTTTGGGTTTGTGATCATAAACTTTGTAATTTAGATGGCTCGAATTTGAAAAACTTAGTATTTGCTTTGAAGTATATTATGCAGTGAACCCCTACGACTTTATTTACTACATTTAAGAAAGAAGTCACAACTGTTTTTGTTAAGATGCGTCGAAATGTTTTTTTAAAACATCAAATATAGGTTCTCCTTACCAAGACGATTCATTTGATACCACACATGATGGGTTTCAGAAGGAATGATGGCATTTCGATGGAGCAAAAAGTAGAAAACGTCATAGGTAATATGACACTCCCGTATCAAGACCTACCTGCGTGCCAAGTTTGGTCAAAATAGGCCAAACGGTGTGAATTTGTATAAGGAACAAACATACATACAGACAGCTAAAAGACCTTTTTTACCTAGCCTAGCGCATTCCCCGGACCAAGGCCTACCTGTGTGCCAAGTTTGGTCAAAATCGGTCAAATGGTGTGAATTTGTGTAAGGAAATAACATGCAGACAGACAGCTGATAGAAGATTTTGACTAGTCTATGACACTACCCGGATAAAGACCGACATGTGTGACAAATTTTGTCAAAATCGGTCAAACGGTGTGTATTTGTATAAGGAACGAACAGACAGACAGACAGCTGATAGACAATTTAACCTATCCTATGATTCTACCCGTATCAAGACCCATCTGTGTCCCAAGTTTGGTCAAAATCGGTCAAACGGTACGGATTTGTAAGAGGAACAAACATACAGACAGACAGCTGGTATAATATTTTTACCGAGCCTATATGCGTCTAATTGTTTCTTAAAACATCAAATATAGGTTCTTCATACCGAGACAATTCATTTGATACCCCACATCATGGGTTTCGGACGGAATGGTGGGTTTCCGAAGGAAGTACAAAACTGGCACGCCCCCGCCCCGGAAGCGGAGTCAAACACAACTTTTCGCGATTTTTAGATTTTTTCCTTTAATAACGTCTTCATATCTATCTTCATGCAAAATTTCAAGTCTCTAGCATCATGGGAAGTGCCTAATAATTTTGATGAGTCAGTGAGTGAGTGAGTGAGTGAGTGAGTCCTATAAATCCCGATTTTCGATCGCTTATATCTCAGAAACTATTCGATGTAGAATTATGAAAATTTCCAGTTTTACTCACATCTAGTATTACAATACCTGTGTAAAATTTCATAACTTTATCTTTACCTGGTTGAAAGTTATACGAGGGTAAAAATCGGCTCTAAGACCGCCTGTAATATACACACAGTATGCTTAGGCCGGAACTTGGCCTGGCGCACTACCGTGCGCCTAGATAGTGTTCTGGCCTTGTCCTGAACATCCGATTATCATTGAAATAGGAGTACGGAAGGATAGTGTTTTGGGGGGGAGGGTTAATTGATTAAGAAAATAACTACTTCGTTTGGCTATATCCCCTAAAACATTTAGCTCAGGAAATTGAGAAGAACACACATCACTATAATAATAATAATAATAAATACGTCCTACGCTCCAACAAGAAAAAACCTTCTAACCGATGAATAGATGACCAAACGAAGAAACAACTCCCCTCCCGTCCCTCCCTTGATCCACTCCAATTCTCTCAAATCCTAGATGAAGCGCGTTATTTCAGATAAAGCTGGAATTAAAGCGAGAGAGCGCCGGCGAAGCAATAAAAATGCAAATGGTTCAAAGGGTCTTTGATTCGATTGAGAGTTGGAGCGGAGCAGTAATGGAACTGTCAGAGACTGCTCTTCTTTCTCCATTTCTCCGCCAAATTGCAAACGCAAGAATCGCGGAGAATCTTATGATCTTTGGGATTGTTTTCATTTTGAGTCTCCTTGAATGGAACAAATGTTTCATTCATGATCGGTATATCGTTTATCGTTTCCTGAAGAGAGATAGGAAACGCGAGCAAGCGTATTCTACTTATATTCTAGCTGCTCCATTAAACGTGTTACTTAGGCTCATTTTGCTTAAATAAACAATAAAGAAAAGAATTTGACATTGAACGATTCTTCAAAACACAATTTGACGATCAGGGACACGATAATAATTTTAATCCAGAGTAAACCTGCACGGTGAATGGATTTGTGCTTATTTTCATAATATATTAGTTCTGTGCATTGTAAAACGATTTTCGTTATAAGATAACAAAAAATAAGGCCGGGGGTATATTAATAATTTGGGACCAGTTACCACTGGATATTTTTTTTTTAAATTGGAGTACTCTAACAGCGGAATATTCCAGCCGACTGAGTGTTTACCAATTAGCCCTGAACAAGAGGCAGGTGTAGCTCTCACCGTATAATTGACGGGAAGCCGAAGGCATAATTGACATTCAACGGGGAGGATCAATCTATTTCTGACAACCTAGAATTGTGGTCGCTCTTCTGTCAAGGTAGAATTTGCTTCAGATGATTTTGTATTCCGCTATAGAATTGTATAGCTATGATAATCGAAGCTAAAATAACTAGGCACAAAAAATGCGGATGACCTAAGCGTTTTATGTTTTTTTAGAAAAAGAATAAGTGGAAGTGGAAAAGAGGAAGTGAGTTACCTGAGGAGATGGTTTGAAAAAAGCATTTTGTCCAAAGAAATTAAAAATGAGTTAATGATATGTTTGTACAGAGTTTGATAATACTGCTGTAATGAAGAGGTTAAATCATCACATTAAACGTCTGTATCATATATTGAACACGATGAATGTTGAAGGTTTGTAGAAAAAGAACCCTTTCCAATTTACATTTTGCTTCAAGCAGAATCTCATCCACACCACCAATCCTTTTACATTGCATATTACATATCCTTTTCTTATTGCAACTAATGATTGCATGAGTAAGGGTGGGTTTACACTTGATAGTTATTGCAGGATATTTATATCAGAGAGAAATTGCGACTAATGAAAACCATGTAAAATGTATGTCTGCAATAAATTCTACATGGTAGAATTTATTCCAGACATAAATTTTACATGGTTTTCATTAGTCGCAATTTCTCTCTGATATAAATATCCTGCAATAACTCTCAAGTGTAAACCCACTCTAAGACATTCTAAACCCGCAATGTGGTAACGTGACATTCTAAACAAACAAAGTGGTTTTAGGACATTTGTAACAACCAAAGTGGTACAAGGACATTCTCAACAATCAAAGCGGTACCAAGGTAATTCTAAACAACCAGGTCATAATCAACAATGTGCTACCCGGAAATACTTACCGAACCAAGCAGTGCCAAGACATTCTCGAAAAGTCAATATAATCTCAAGGAAAATGAAATTTAAGGCACCACAACAGGAAACTGACAGCATCCTAAGCGAAAAAGAGCCACCCGCGCTCTCAACGTTCGTTCCAAGAAAACACTATCACCAATCTAATTTTCTTGCCTTCTTTTACTAAAATACTAAATTACTGATAAATGCAACTAAAAAACAAAAAAGAACAATTAAAAAGTGAGTTAAGCAAAGAGAAAAGCCCGTTCAAATGAGCAACAAAAACTTTCAAAGTTTTAAGCACTTATATCTCCGATTGACATTGCCTCATGTAAAATTGCTCCAGAATCGTTTTTGTAGACAATTTAGTAGGCTTATATATATATATATATATATATATATATATATATATATATATGTAAACTTTTCTAGGCCGTACTTCCAGATTGCCGGAATCAAACAAATTGGTAGCTATTTTTAGGGGTAGACTTATCAATTTCGTTGGTGGATTCGCCAACTCGATCTCCTATCTGACAAGATACTTTGCATATAATAGAATTTTAGATTGATGAAAGAGCTTTAAATATGACATAGTTTTACAGACAGTTGGATTTTTTTTAGCACAAATATGCTTAAGCGATGACTAAACTGAAAAAAAACGTTACAAAAAGTGTCTTCTGACGTTCGCGCTGGCGGGGCGGCCATATACGAAAAAGAAGACTGTATGTTATACAGTACATTACATAGGTTTGTCGGGAGGAGCTAAAGCATATTAATGTTCCTGAATTTGAGCAAAAGGCTCTAAACGAATTATTTTTTTTTTTTTTTTTTTTTTGGCTCATTTGCATCTAGACTATTAGCGCCGATTTACATATTTAAAAAACAGCAGAAGAAAGAAAAAAAGGGAGAAAACAAGGATATAAAATATGCATTAACAAGGCAGTCATTATTAGATATTATTGGTATTCAATTTAGGATTGAGTTGTATTTAGAAAATGTCATATTACCAGCATGTGCTTCAAAAAGTGTAATGTATATTCTATATGTTGCCTCCCGTCTCTGAGTAAGTCGATCAAGTAATCGAGCATTTCAAAGTTTTGTCTAAGCGGCATTCCGTTAGTAAGTGGTTTATTGTCAAGTTTGTGTTGCATTTTTTTAAATCCAAGATGCTTTTACTGTGTAGATCTAAAATGTTTATACCTGCATGTAATGGATCTAACTACCTGCACCACGTTACTTGTTCAAATTTGAATTTTTAGCTTCCGTCTATTCCAATAAATCTTGATGAGTAAATAAATTGACTGGTTTATAGCATCTTTTGCTAGGAAAGAATCTAGTTGAGATTCACTCAGGGTTCGTCGAGGATCACCCTCAAAATCCTGATTTATCGCCGTTCTGCGGCCCTCGTGAGAAGGATTAAACTATTGGAGTATTATTCAGACAAAAGAACTTCGACGAGGACCCTAAAGTACGTATATGTAGGCTTTTATCCTTGGTACTTTATGAAGAAGAGAAATCGTCAAAGTACAACAATATTTGGAATTCGATTTTTTTCTAGGTCCGAAATACTTCTAGTCCAGGGCGTAATAGTAATAACATTGAGAGTAGGAAAGCTCATTTTTGAGAGAATATCTTCGGAACAGCTCACATAATTAATGTATGTCTAAATCGAAAAATTTCCAGAACATAATTTTCGATTATAAATAATTAAAAAAAAATCAGAAAATTACGTTCCTTTGTAATTCTTTTGATCATTTGATCATTCCTGCGAAAGTATTAGGGCTAGAGATTTTCTCAAGTCTTTGAGAAATTTGCTACTTTAAAAGATTGGTATATTCGCAACTACAGTGGTATTTTTGAAACGCATGAGCCATGGAACACCATAATTTCTCTTCAGCCCTAAAATACATGAGTGTCATGTCAATTTTGAAACCGACCTAATTATATTGATTAATAAAAAAATTATTAAAATATTTTATTACTTTTTTTTTATTTGAGTATAACTTGATATATAGAAGATGGTAAATAGATTTTTGACAAAAATTAAATTCAGTAGGTCTGAATTTTTTTATTTTCAAACCAAGTAATAAAATACTGTAACATTATTTTATTCTACAACAAGCCAAAAATATTCGCGGGGAACGGAAAGCGAGGAAATATATCAAGCAAGTGGGAATTGATTGGGGTCTTGTTGACAGTGTGATTCCCATTTGGTTGGGGACGGAAGGCCCATTGTCAGTCAGCTGGTGCTAATATTGACTTTGTGGTTGTCAACCGACCCAAGCAAAGGTAAGGGGGGATCTACAATAGCCTCTTTACAATGTTTGATCCAAGATGGCATTGGAGTGTTGAAAGAAACAACACAACATTTCTTCAGATTTATATCTACAGAAACAATTCATATATTGTTTTGAAACTAGACTCTCTAATATAGATACACATGAACCAAAAAATCATTTTATTAATAACCAATCGATCTGGAACCTCAATCACTTTTTATTTGTTCACTTCTTTTTATGCATTCTATGATTGACGTGCATGCAGCAATAAGGAGGCAGCTCCATTTTCGGGGATTTATTTTTATTTTTGGGGAACATGTATACAGGGTGTCCCTCTTTGAGAAGTCATAATTTTAAGGGTTTATTCTGCACCTCATTTGTATTTCAGGGACGCAGAAATGAGCGTCCTATCTCAACATGTAGCAGAGCTGTTCAAACTTTTGTCTATTTTCAAAATTATTGGGTTTTCTTATGAAAAACAGTGTTTTCCAGATTTCTAGTCTATGTATCGTAGATGACGACCACATTTTTAGAATCTACATTGAATTTCCGATAAGAAACACCCATTATTGAAATGTTTTCATGTAAATTAGGAGCTAAACTAAGAGCCATATAGATGTGAACTATTGTTATTAGGGTTTTCTTGACTCCTTCAATATTTTCTTAATCAGCTATTTGTAGACTTAGCGGTTTGCCTCCACGTCAAAAGTTGCTTTATTTAATAAGCATTACCCTGTTGTTTAAAAAAAAAATATTTAAGTCAATTTTTTTCTGATTTCTAAGTCAAAACCAATACATTTGCTGTAGCTTGACGAAGCCAATCTGAACACATTATTTAATTTCACGCAAATATGGTGATGTCCCATCCTTCCAACATTAATTATACACACTTTTTGCTCAGATTAAGGATTAGGAAACACTTTGGAAAGAGTGAAAGATGACAGAAGAGCATATTTGAAATAATCACAATTATTGTTGTTATTTTAACACAATAAATACAGATCTTATATTTTTATACTTTGAGGATCTTGTTTTATTAAATTTCTATTTTTAATTCTATTCTATTTAATAAAATTAGACACTACAATTTCTGCTTATAAGTTATTGCTTATAAGTAACCGAGTTATTCATTATAAATTGTATAAAAAAAAGTCTCTCCTGCAAATATAAAGCGAAAAAAAAAAATAGATTTAAATGAAAAGACTATTATACTACTCGTAAAAATAGAAATCTCATAAACAAGACCCTGAAAGCATAAAAATATAACATTTGTATTTACTATGTTAACAATAATTGTGATTATTTCAAAAATGTTCTTCTGCCATTGTCACTCTTTCCAAGGTGTCCCCTAATCCTTAATCAGAGCAAAAAGTGTGTATACCTAATGTTGGAAGGATGGGACATCACCATATTCGCGTGAAATTAAATAATGTGTTCGTAATGGCTTCTTCACGCTAAAGCAAATGTATTGGTTTTGCCTTAGAAATCAGAAAAAATAGACTTAAATAATTTTTGTTTTTAAAACAACAGGGTACCATTTTAAAGCTTATTAAATAAGGCAATTTTTGAGGCGGAGGCAAACCGCTAAGTCTACAAATAGCTGATTAAGAAAATATTGAAGGAGTTAAAAAAACCCTAATAACAATAGTTCACATCTAAATGGCTCTTAGTGCAGCTCCTATTTTACGTGACAACGTTTCAATAATGGGTGTTTCTTAGTGAAAATTCAGTGTAGATCCTAAAAATGTGGTCTTCATTTACGATACATTGACCAGAAATCCGGAAAACACTGTTTTTCTTAAGAAAACCCAATAGTTTTTAAAAGAGACAAAAGTTTGAATAGCTCTGCTACATGTTGAGATAGAACGCTCATTTCTGCGTCCCTGAACTACGAATGAAGTGCGGAATAAACCCTTAAAATTATGACACCTCAATGTGGGACACCCTGTATAAAAATTATCTAGATCACAGCGACTAAAACCCCTTGTGTAATCCACTATTGACTTTCCATCTGCATAGAGCCAAGACCTGCTCTTAAAATCTGACGAATACAATGTCATGATCCTCGCACAAATATGTCGGACTAAATGTACGCCGTTCTACAATGCATTAAAATGTATAGCTTCTTCAGCTACACTGACAATGATGATATTACATAAACAGAGCGAGAAGACAACTGAATTTTGCATTAATTGAATTTTTTTTTGTATTTTAAAATTTTCATATGACCTTCCTAAATTTAAAATGTGATTAAATGTAAATTTTGTTCATTTTAGATGAAAAACTCGTAAAGTTTGGGTTTTTTATAGAACGGGGCTCAAGAATGAGGCAGCTACAAATCATTAAACCTGACACCACTACTCTAAAAAAAATACGATAGGGTCCTTATTTATGGACTTACATTCATGTTATGTAATGGAAAAAAATATCAAGAGAAATTTTAAAATATTTTTTCAATTTACCAAAAGTGTGAATGAAGGTATGTAGTAGGTATTTGTATAATTGTCAAAATTATGTTACAAATTCTGCTTGTTGGTTAGTGTGTGTGTCTACAAAGTAATTATGTGTGAGTAATAAGTGTCCAATGCGAAGTTTTTTTAGTCCTTAATGGTCTCTTTTAGTCAATGTTCATTTTACGTGAGTATCGCGCGGTACTTACGTATTAGCTTCAACGCAGGTTAAAGATGTGGGTCTCGTTCAGAGATCTGGATCATGTATAACGCATTTCTTTTGGTCTATTCCTATGAGCAATTCTATTGGCTATTGTGTTTTCGCTCGCTCATGATCATAACAAAACTCTAGTCAACCCAAATCGTTGATAATCCCGTCGCCATATTGGCAAAATCTCAATTGACGCCTTGATCCAGATCTCTGACCCGGCAATGTTCCTGATCTCTGAGAGCCGGTTCTTTAACCTGCGTTGAAGCTAATAAGTAAGTCCGAGCTTTTACTGTGTTCATCATAATTAGTAATAATTTATTTATATATGACGTTTTTATGAGGAATTTGATTTAATTAAGTAAATCTTCTTTAAATAAGCGTTTTGAAAATAAGACTGTACAATAAACAAAGAGATATTCTTGAAAGACAGATTCTCATCTTGAATGTTTACGACTATTTGTAAGGTTGTCGCCCTGATAATGCCAACAACAGCCCCCTGAAGCATTGTCTCCTCGAAGAAACCGCTGGAAATGACTAAATGCCAAGACCTGGAAAAGGTGCACGAATGACTCGAGCGCCTCCGGAAACATCCTGCTTCTATTCCGCTCCAATTTGGCGAAATTTAATTCCCCACACCATCAAGTCTTTATGGCCTCGTCCTCGCGGCTTCTTACTTTAACGACGCCCTGACTCCAGGTTTAAACCCTCAGCCAATTCCACGGAGAACATTAGTGCAGGATTACATTTTTCAGGGTTTATGTTAATTACGATATAAAAGGCTTGGAGTCGTAAATCTCGTCATGAGGCTTGTCTTCATTAAATCGTAAATGTTCTAAATGGGGTTGCAAAACCTGATAAAATGACTACGGAATCATGCAATTTAAATAACTCTAATACGTATATGTATGTGTATATGTGCATATGGATATACATCAAAAACACACACACATATATGTATATATATATATATATATATATATATATATATATATATATATATATATATATATAAAATCAGTCCCATAACAGAGATACTTTAGAGGTATCTGATTCTTGACCATACGGCACACTAGAGAGATAGTGTTGTCAGTACTATGCTCCGGCCGCCTGATTTCTCCCTTTAAGTTACCCATTAATTAATTAATTAAAGGCTAGGTGAGCCTAGGGACGATCTCGGACTCCAAATCCAACCCTCGAACGATGACACTAGAAGAAAAAAATCATTAGTGCACGCTCGGGTTTTGAGTCCTCCAGTTCATTAGTCGAGTGCTCCCCCATTCGTTCGTTAATTAGCAGAATCTGCCTACCGGAGCACTGTTTTTTGTGAGATACACGCACAAAAAGAATCGTAGTGTCTACGACCTTGCGTTTATAGGCTTCCAGGAACACTTATTATAAGTAATTTGAGGTGTGGAATCAAATTACACTATGTTCAGGGTATATAACAAAGCTTTCAGAAAAACGTGGAAAAACTAGAATTTTCGTATTTCGTATATAATTCTTCTAAACCAATAAATAAAAATTTTAGATACGTTGGGTGTCCGGGAAGTATTAGAAAAAATATATATTTAGACATTAGTAATTTTGAGATTTTCGTATATTTTCTTAAATAGCTAGAAGAGGGTAGGGCAATTGATGTCAGTAACTTAGAATTATTCAAATATGTTAACTTGCGCAATTTCTAAAATAAATTATTGATAACAAAGGATTACAAGCTGAAGATATAAATGTTGAAATACTTCTTGCCCTCTGACTTATTAAAGATATATCTACGAAAGAAAGATAGGTGTTTGATTTTTCAAGTCTACCTCTGCATAATATACACTAGATATTGGGAGTAAATGGATTATGACTTTGAATCTATAACGGAAGAATAAATCGTAAGGTGATTGAAGGCCCGCACAATAACAGGCTAAGAATCCACAATAAATCTCCAACTGTCAGCCTGTGCTTTATAATGCATACCAGCAGCGCCCCTATAGGCAATATCGGGAATAAGCCAATACACCAGAGTCTGCATTGGCAATTCTCGTCGCCGCCTATAAAGGTCACCAAAGAGGGCCAATATCCGCATTGATGTATTCCTTTCTTCAATCAAATGCACTCCGCACATTTTATCGTATTAATTAGATTGGTTTTGATATTTATTATTTCTTCATCATTGCGAACTTCATGAAGCACCATCCGGCTCTCTTTTTACGACCTTTTCTGAATAGCTTACGTGGGGGCAGCACAATCGAAATACCGAAAAATCTCTTTAATAGGAGACTAGGCACTCGACTGATCGTGAATTCATCAAAATTAGTTATAGAATCAATATTCATTAGCGATGACTAAACTGAACACAAAACATTACAAAAAGGTGTCCGCTGGCGTTCGCCCATACGCGGTGGTCATGTACGAAAAATAAGACTGTATGTTATAAAGTACATTACATAGGTTTTTCAGGTGGAAATAAAGCCTATTTATGTTCCAGAATTTGAGCAGAAAGTTCTAATTTTGTCCATCAATCGTAAATAATAAGCTAAATTTCATATATATATATATAGCTTAACCTAATGTGTAAGAATCCAATCTTGAGCAATTAAAATCTTGCTTGGCATTAGATTAAGATTCGTTTCTTTTGTATGTTTTCAATGATTTCATCTGTCGATAACATTAGACATACTCTACGTTCATTTCTGACAACGTACAATAAGTTATATTATGTGGCTAGCCACATGTCATCTAATTCCTCCCCTAAACTACCATATTTCTCAACCCACAGTTATTAGCTGTCAGTTCAACGACACAAAAGTGGTAATAACTGGACACATATTCTTCAAGACCAATGTTCGAAGCTCAGACGAGCAATTCATCTTTTAGTGTCAGCGCTCGGGGATCAAAATGGGGCTTCCAGACCCATTGAATTTTGTCCAATGCTGTGCCCCAGCATATATATATGCGACACAGGTTTACCTCAACCTGAAACAAGTTAACAAGGAAATGTGGGAGTCCTAATGCTATGCGCTAAGATTGCACAGTGGATTCGTCAGGAACGTTTAGAAAATTTTCCTTTGAGAGGCTGAGAGGAAGCCAAGTAGAAGAGTGTCTTCTTCGTTTTTCCAGTAATTACGAGGAGTCGGATAAAAAGGCCTGCAGGAATATAGGGAGCCTTTGAGGGGTTCTTTCGTGAAAAGGTGGAAAAGCTTTTTTGATGACTTCCTTTGATCTTAGCCGCTTCTATTTCGATTCGCATGTAGGGCAATCCCACGTCTCAGGTAGAACTTATAAAGTTGACAATGTAAAATTATTCCTGCTAGGAGCAGAATAAAATAAAGTAAACCGATTAATTAGAATGCTGTGTGGTCCATATTTTGTGGAACAATTAATTACTCAGGTAGGGAATCGAACTCGAGTCCTCCAGTTAAAAGATGCGAGCTGACAAAGATGGCCTCTCTACGCAATCCCGCACTGGTGCGGGCTGACTAAAACGCTTCGTTAATCAAATTCTCTAGCTATCTAGGGACTTTTTCAAGTCATTCTTGTAATTCTACTAGTTCACCATTAGATAGTAAGTCATGTAAAAATTGCTCCTATCTCCTCTATTAGGACTAAGCTCATTAATGTGTAATGGGACTAAGAAAAATACTAAATCAGCTCCTCGTGGTGCCTGCATCACTAGGAAAATGAAATCCCTGTGACCCGCATAACGCCCTTGTATTGCATGTACTTGTCAAAATGTTAATTACAACTTTGTATGTATTTTCATCACCAGATCAGTCCAGTCAACGCACAGTTATAGATGGAAATTTTTGGAACACAATTTTTGACTTCGTAACTTTGTTTGGCCTAGATAGGAGGTGAACATATCAAAAGTCCTCGCCCCTAGCCTTTAAGCCGGGGGGAAGGGGGGTATAGAAGGTCCCATTTTTCGGGTTTTCACTTATATCTCGGAAACCCTGCGTCCTAGCGACATAACCATTCTATAGCAAATGAAAGCTGATTAAATTTCCTACAAGTTCTATTCTATAAAGTTTTAGAGAAATCTTTAGTTTTCGAAATATCCGCTCTTGAAAGTCTGTCATTTTGGGGAATAACACTTTTGCCTCATATTTTTTCCCCGTTTTGACCGGATAACTCTTCAACGATGTACCAAAATAATAAATCACGGTTATAGGGTTGTAGAGTATTGCATTCCCTTCATTACTTTGCTATTTTATGTATTTTCCTTCAAACGTAAAAATAATTTCAGTGTTCATCGTGAAATCTGAAATGTAGCGACTAACAGCCCAGGAAACTAAGAGTTATAGGTGGGAATGTTTGGAACACAATTTTTAACTTCATAACTTTGTTTCGGCTAGTTAGGTGGTCAACATATCAAAAGTCCTCACCCGTTGCATTTGAGCCAGGGGGAGGGGGGGTTTAGAAGGTCCCATTTTTCGGATTTTCACTTATATCTCGGAAACCCTGCATCCTAGCGAAATGACTATCCTATAACCAGTGAAAGCTTATTAAATTTCCTACAAGTTCTATTCAATGAAGTTTTTCAAGATATCATTAGTTTTCAAAATATCCGCTCTTGAAAGTCTGTCATTTTGGGGAAAAACACACTTTTTTCTATTTTCGACCGGATATCTCTTCAACGATGCACCCAAAAAATAAATGTCCGTTATGGGGTTGTAGAGCATTCCATTCGCTTCAATAATATATATTGCAATACTATTTTATGTATTTTCTTTCAAACGTTATATACGCACTCACATGGTCTTAACAAAACCATTGCCAATATAATGGTCAAGATGTTATATAATTGAGTGTGAATAAATGGTCAGAGGCCCAAAATTATATATTTCGTACTATTTATACGTCCAGTACAACCTATATTTACATAATGGAGTGTATTTTGGACAATACAATGACTGGAAATGGTGAGAAATTGAACGGTTCATTGGTCGACAGTTGTTGCAAGATATTATGATGAACACTAAAACTGTTTTCACAGTTGAAGGAAAATACATAAAATACTAAAGTTATGTATATTATTGAAGCAAGTATGTCCTACAACCCTATAGCCGACATTTATTTTTTTGATTCATCGTTGAAGAGATATCCGGTCGAAAATAGAAAGAAGTGTGTTTTTTCCCACAATTAAAGACTTTCACGAGCGGATAGAATACTTTATAGAATAGAACTTGTAGAAAATTTAATCAGCTTTTATTTTTTATAGAATAGTCATGTCGCTAGGACGCAGGGTTGCCGAGATATAAGTGAAAACCCGAAAAATGGGACCTTCTAAACACCCCTCCTCCCCGGCTGGGGGCGAGGACTTTTGATATGTTCACCTCCTATCCAGCCGAAACAAACTTACGAAGTCAAAAATTGTGTTCCAAAAATTTCCACCTATAGCTGTTTTCAAGCATTCGTTGCCTGGACTGGATGGACCATTCTATAAGCGTCTTCTTGAGGACGTGCTTGTCTTATTGCTGTCAACCTTTTCTTAACAGCTCCAAGCGCGGGCTTAGGAAAAATCGTTTCGAAAAATAACCGTAGGAAAAATCTTAAAAAATTAATTTTCAGGGAGGCAGTACAAGTCAAACAAACTATGGGTTCGAAGTCAGGGACTTCAAAAACACACGCATGTATTTTTTTCATATTTTTTCTACGTTTTTTCTCTATTTGGCCTCTAAATGACCTCTAGGAAAAGGCGTAAAGGTAAAAAAACTACGGATTCAGACTCAGGGACCTCGAAAGCATACGCATGATTTTTTTCAAACGTTTCCTACATTTTTTCTCTATTTGACCTTGAATTTGATGTGATGAAGGTTACCAACCCTCATCGAAATCAACTACCCCAAAAACCCCATATGCTACGAGTGTTTTTTTTTTTTTTAAAAAAATGAAATGTTGACCTGTGTTATCTTCTAAATTAGTGTAAGGTCACTAATTCACAGCTTTGGTCGTTTCCGTCATCTCCTAAAATAGCATACTTTTTTGTTAACACCTTCATCGTTTCTCCCTCACTGGTACGGGACGTTAATACGTTCCCACCAGGCTGCACCCTCACTGTTGTGACCAGTACAACAAGGCTGTATGTTCTAATCCGCGTAGTGGGTGTTTCTAGGGCAAAATGAATACCGCGTGACCCGCTCAACTCCTGTGTATTTAATTCAGCGGTGAAGCAGACAAAGAGCTGCCCTGAGAAGTTGAGATTTAGAACAAGTCTTTCCTGTGATAATCGTTTTAAGAAATACCTTCATTGTTTTAAAAAAAAAAAAAAAAAAAAAAAAAAAAAAAAAAAAAAAAAAAAAAAAAAAAAAAAAAAAAAAAAACAGGAATTTTAATAGTTTTAAATAATTTCATTTTTTTTTTGGAGTATGATCGTTTGAGGTTGTTAACGTCATATATAGTTTTTTCTACGCATTCAATTTACAGAGTACTTATTTTTTATTACTAATCAATGGTTGCTTGACATCAAATACGGGTGGCCAATCCGGAGCCAAAACTGGACCTCCTGTGATCTCCTAGTCCTATAGTCGATATCCTCCGAGGTACAGATTCGAGTTTCTATTCTGAACCTTCCAAATCGCACAAACAATGAGCATTGTATGAAAGTACTCCACGACGGACTTCCTATTAAATTAAAAGACCTTATCTCAAAACAAGAGTATAAAAATTGGCGGAATGGAAGAATGCTGATAGAATTTCCACCCAGAACCGAGAGCCCCTGAGAGAACAACCTGTTGATTGATATCAGTCACTGAACCACATGGGTGGGAAGTCACTCTCGCTCCTAGGTAACAGATACCCTGCTTTCTCTTTCTATGTCAATTTATACTATTATTTTTTGTTATGAAAAACTGTGTTTCCGGATTTCAGGTTAATGTATCGTAAATAATGACCACATTTTCAGAATCTACATTAAATTTCCAATAAGAAGAAACACCCGCTACGGAAATATTTCATTGTAAATTAAGAGCTACACTAAGAGCCCTGTATATGTAAACTTTTGTCATAAAGTGTTTTATTAAATTATTCAATATTTTCTTAATCAGCTCTTGGTTGATTGGGAGGTTTGCCTCCGCTTCTAAAGTTGCCTTATTTAATAAGCTTTAAAATCATTGAAAGCTTTAAAATGGTATACTAAGGGGCTGACCTGAATCTCTTTGAATTTCTATACGTCTATAGCAGAGCTGTAGGGATGACTATCGCTTAAACCGTCAATAGACGGAAGGAAGGGCTTTAGAAATTAATCTATTGTAGTGAAGTGATCACGCAGGGTCAAGCGTTGAGTCCACTTTTGTTTAGCATTTCCAATAACCTGTATTGTTATTTCCTTCGGAGGCAAGGGTTTTACGGATTACACAGGCTGAAATCTTCAAAAAATACTTTATACAGACCGACCGAATGCTTCAATAAATGTTTTAGTAATTAGATGAGTTCTCTATTTAGATAACCTTACATATATAAATCAGTTATCGAACTGTAATTAACAGCATTTAAAAAAAAAAAAAAAATCCAGTTTAGTCAACGCTTAAGCATATTTATGCTAAAATGCAAAGAAGAGATGGAAAGTTAAAACAAGTTATTGCAAAAACAAAAATATGCAATTTATCTGAGAAGTTATTTATCTGCATGTTCTCAATATTTTGGCAACTTTATGATATTTAAGAGTTCTGAAAAAAAATATTTAAAGTTATGGATGGCCTGTTTAAATAAACAATTGAGGTCATAACGAATGAATTATTGACACCTTTTCTGCAGCCTGTCAGTTTTAGCTCGGTTCCTCCCTCCCTACATAGGCAGGAAACGCGCTTATGAGGTTGACCTCATGACGCAATCCGGAAGTGTCGACACGAGAATTTCATGTTTCAGATCCCATAGATCAAGAATATAACGGTGGTTCAAATTTATATATATATATATATATATATATATATATATATATATATATATATATATACATATATATATATATATATATGTATATATGTATATATATATATTATTTTTGAGGTTTCTTCGCTGGGGAGAATTATTTGTGTTTGTACGGCGGCATACTCCAGCGGTCGATTCTTTTGCGTAATATTTCGCAGAAATCGCATTCTGCTTCTTTAGACGGTTGTCCATGTTTTTAAATTTTTTACTTTGTTATTTTATAATAACCTATAATCGATTGATTATTTTGACTTATGGCGCCTTTGAGATGTACATTCTTATATCGGAGCCTGTCGACACTTCGTGTGGAACTGCTTTGAGACTGTTCTTAGTCTTGCTGCTTTCCGGTTGTTTGTATTTTCCCGCCCGATCTTCCTTTCATAGTTCTGAGAACGGGCTTGCATGTAGGATGTAGGATGACACCTTCATCTCGGTTCAGAGTTTGAGGATTCCGACAGCTTCTCTGACTAGCCTTCTTTGACGATTGTCTTCTTTGGTTATGACTCTGGCTTCGTCATATATATATGTATGATTGAAGGTCTAAACATATTAAAACATGAACTAACGTGGACTAAGGGAGTCTTCGACAATTATTACAAAAAAATTCTGTTAAATATATTTTTTAATTATTAATTTATCGCATGTATCCACACATTTGCAAGAAGTAACCATTTTTTAATACCAATTACTATACTACAAAATTCATCCCAATAACAGTAATATATCTACAGAGAAATATGACCTTAATTAAACTCGACTTGAAGTCTAAACACGTCGGTGTTTGTATGGTTGAGGAATGTAATTTGAAGCGGCCATTATGATTGGGTGACATCTGTTAGGACAGCCAGTGTTGCCAACCTTACACTTGGTAATTAGTTCCACTCAATCTAACACAGCATCACTGTGTCGAATCCACAAACTAACTCAAGCAAACCTCCCTCCACCCTCATCACTGGAACATATTTCCCAGCTAATTTACATAATAATTCTGCGTATAATTGGTGTAAACCGATTTAATTCAGTTACGAATATTGCAGTTTCATAACGAAATGGTTATTGATATTTATTTCTTCCAGCAATTTCCGAAGAAATGTAACTTTTGAGGTTGCATTTATGAAAGTTATCTTCAATTCTACAACAATCCTGCCTGCTAAATACATAAAATTACCTCCGCTGAAAATGTCTATGTATTCTATATCTGTTAACACGAGATCAACCTTTTTCTTTTTATATGCACAACACTCGGTATGCATCTTTTGTTTTATTTTATTAATTTATTTATTTTCTATTAAAAACTAGCTGAATGCCCGTGCTTCGTCACGGCAGATAAGTAGTTATTTTATTCTTAAATAATGTATCATCAAAATTAACGCTACTACATAATTTTGTGCAGTTTATTATAGCACCATGACCGTCATACTTTAAGTTACTCGTCAATTGATAAATAACATCGGGGCGCTCCAGACCAGTGTCAAGCTAACCCGTTATCTACAGGTTTGCAAAGTTTGGCCAGTACAAGGTTAAAATTCGTTGTCAATAATAAATGTACGTTAAAATTTAGAAAAAAAAATATGTTTCCAAGATATCATTTGGATACACCCATTTCATTTGCGACCATTACCAAGAAGTTTTCTGACTGGGGATGCTGGTAGGTGAGGAGGCTGTGAAAGAGTTTGGGATATTATTAACTCGGATGGACTATCACGGGGTATAGCCTAAACTCTATGGGGGAGAAAATCACAGTTTATTTCTAGTAATTCAAGGTCTGCCATCATAATTGAAATAAAGCTCAAATAGAAGTAATATTATGAGATAGATAGAGTACGCTAACAGCTGGCCTGTTGTCCTAGCAACGCTTGCTGCCTTGGCGAGCATACTCTCTTGTGGATGGTTGTTATTTTCATGATAACTTTTTTTTTTTTTTTCTTTTTTTTTTTTTTTTTTTTTTTTTTTTCGAATGAAATCTTCAGTTTTTAATGTTTACTATAGGAATGAAGGTGTCAATGACATAGCATTTTCATAAATTAATTCTTAGTAAGAGAACATTTAGTAAATTGTCTTTATTTATTTGTTTAAATTAACGCAAATTGGAGTTCTTGAAATAAATAAATAATGAAAAAAACATGAAAATTTATGTCAGTGAGATTTTGTCTCAAAGAAATTTTGTTTAGATTATTAAGTCAGAAGGGATTATTTGATATTATTTTAAAAGGGTATAATTTTATTTAACTTTAATTGTTACCTAGCTAATAAATATTCTTAGATTACGAAGTTTCTGCTCTACGTCATTTTGGAATCTTTATGCACATAAAAACCTAATAAAGTGCTCTCGAATTTGAATTTATTGTCTCTTGAAAAGAGAGATATTTTAATAAGAATACCTAAGTTAAAGAGCAAGTTATAAAAAATGTATTCACGTTATTTTCTTTTTGCATAATTAAATATAGCCTTCTCGCGCCATCATTAAAGAGAATAATAACATTAAATATTAAATTAGGGATTTTGACATTTTAGAAGTACTCTGTAAACTTGTTTTTGACATGATGCTTTTAGTCTGTTTTCGACTCGGGTCTGGAGACCGGTCTCTTGTTAGATGCTTGTTTTGATTTGGAGGTTTGAAGGGGAAAAAACCTTTTATATCGTGTTTCCTCCGTGCTTTCTTCGTTTAATAAACCCAACCTGTGAAGATGAAAACGATCGTTCAAATATATACACACACACACACACACACACACACACACACACACATATATATATATATATATATATATATATATATATATATATATATATAATTATTGTAATAGTGTAGTCCTAGTGCCCCCAAATCTGAATAATATATGTATATATATATATATATATATATATATATATATATATATATATATATATATATATATATATATATATATATGTACATAATGATTGATTTCTTTTCGACATTATTCGTGAGTACTTCCGTATTGCTTTATCAAATTGACGTCATATGCGGGTTTTCCTCTTAGCAGTGATGGACCACCGCCATAAATCATATTTATGTTCTACATCCCTGGCCACAATATTTCCGTAGTTCCTGGTTATTTGCTGTCATCATTAACCATCTTGCTACTTCGATCATTAATGATGTACTCAGGTATATTATCTATGTGTTTATATAGCTTCATTTCGAAAAATTGCAGCGTTATCAGTATAAAATACTGCTACAATATCTTATCAGCCATCGTTTTCCGGCGGGAATCGAGAGATAAATCATTGTCACATTAGTATGCAGTTGGAAATATCGAAACCGTGTGGGCAGTGCTGGATTGATTCCAGAGCTCCATCAAGAAGTCAGCATTAGTCAGTGTAACAGCTCTCTTAGTAAATGTCAGTCACATGATAAACAGGCATAACTTATTTTCAGATAGCTATAAAAAAACTCATAGATTTCCGAAGTTAGCAATTATAAAAATCAAAGGATTTTATAAGCAAAAGAACTTTATATGTATTAGATTAAAACAGTACCGGTTCACATATCACAGAGTAAAAATAATATTATTTCAAACGTTGATTTTCATGAATCATTACCAACTACAACATATTATATTAATCAATTACAACAGCAGTAAAAAAAAAGAAACTTAAAAATATGCAATACGATAATGATTACTAAAATAGTCATTTTTTAAAACTAACAGACTTGAAATTGATAGTCCATATCCAATTAATGAATTTAAAAACATTAATACCAAATATAAGAAAAAAATAATTGTTAGATTAGAAGAAAATAAACTGATTATGGGGGATAGTGAATATCAAGGGGTCGTCGTTTTATTGGGAGGTCTTGGTTGGTAGTATCGGGATTTCTTGGTAGTATCGGGAGGAGGGCTGTCTTGGTAATATCGGGGGGTCGTGGTAGTATCGGGGAGGTCATAATAGTATTGGGAGGTTTTGGTAGGATTTTTTTTTTTTTTTTTTACTAGAACGATGTTAGGTTTATGGAAGCCTCGAAACATGTAGGACAGTTAATAATAATAAAATAAATTAGTTCAAAACAAAAAAAAAGAAAAACTATTTTTTTTAAAGGCCTACGCCACATTTACACAAAAAAGAACAACTTTTTAAAATTTTTTGAACACATTTTTTTAAACATTTTCCGTCATGAGTGCCTTCTCAGTATTTATGTTTATTTCAGTAAGAATGAATTCCGTGAATTTTTATTAATTTTTCTCATTTTGTATGGTTTGCAATGAGTAAATGTTCTTTCTAATAGTTTCTGTACTTCAAGAAAAGCCAAAATTAAAAGATAAAACTAACTAAAAAAACAGCAATATTTGCCATAGAAACTGGAGACACTTGAGAAAACATATTCTATGAAAGAAGACGCCATAAGAGAAGAAGAGAGGACAGAGAACAAATATTCCAGTGCCTTCTCGAAAACGATGAAAAAATCATTTATTCCACTTGTACTCGGTCTGTTACTCCGGAAAGGTGAATAGAAACATGGCTTCTCTTTGAGAAGGGATAGATCGCCGATAGAATATGTATGGGACAAGATGGACCGAAGGCTTATCCAGATCATCATCTTTTCGGGTAGGCTTTTTACATGGAAGGACTTAGGTCACGCTAAGTTACTTCTTGGGCTTGATCGCATACAAGATCAGTGTGGCCATGAAGCCCTATTTTAAAGGGTTTTTTGTTTTTGTTTTTTTCAAGTATTTACATGTGCTCAATCTCCTTCGCTAACTTACGAATGTCTTCTAAGTTTAGCTACATAATAATAAATTAAATTATTTATTTATTTATTTGATTTTAGAGCCCACCACTGGGCGATTTGCTCTATAAACATGTAGGGTGCAAAAAAAAAAAAAAAGAAAAGGTCTATTAAATTCAAATATTAAACCATTTAAATAAACATCTAGAACTACAATTAATAAACTTTGTGAGGAAAAGCATAGGAAAGGAAGGAACCCAGACACTAGTCAGCAGAATTGACCATCAGCAGCTATAGACCTGCATTGCTCTATAATTCCCACGATTCCCCAATCCTACCTGCCTATTTAGGCTGGGCTAAATCCTAGCCCCCTCCCTCTCACTCTCATCTACTCTCTACTAGATTCCACACCTCGACACTCTCCACTCTTCTCTATCACTCATCCCGTCCAGGCCAGTTGTCCTATCAATATACGCTACCACTTACACGCTGCCTTTCATTCAGAGCCCCCAAATCTCCATCACAACTTATAATATACAAGAAAGCGAAAAAAAAAAAGAATAAAAAAACCACAAAAAACAAAGATATAAATCGCAAAGGGTCAACTATATAATTAAAAACATTAAGGTGATAAGGGGTCTCCCGTGGTCTAGTGGCTAGCACGCTAGATTCATAAGCGGGAGATGGTGGGTTCCACCCCCACCGGCGCCAGAAATTTTCTCATCTCATCTCAGGGCTCGCCGAGAAAATTCCTGGCAGCACCCTGGATGTGGGCGCCACTTTGTACAAATAAAATTTAATAAATGGTGAAAGATATTACAATATTTTGTTTTTGCTAGATTATATTAAAAAAATGGACTAGAGATCGGAGGCATAATCATATTCATAATAACTATTACGATTATAATCAAAGGCTTTCGAGATGTGATTAGGATCACGCCTTGTGGTTTGAACTGAACGTGTCGCGCCATCTTTAACTTCGGCGATCAACGGGAACCGCTGTATTCGACGTAGCTTGGCGAAGACGTTTTTTGAAAAGTCATCCATGGATGAAACAAAAATCATTTCTCAGTTCCTACGGAAAGTGCTAAACCAGTTCACATTAGGAACAATTTATTATCTAACAATAAATATTTTGTGCGAATCGAAGTCGAAGTGACGACAGAATAGACAACGGATAATTGAATCTCCCTGGCTAGGCAAGTAACATCGCATCAGCTTCATTGGCTATGTAGTACGGTGTTCCGTAATATCCATTCAATAGAACAACACACAGATTAATTAACTGAGTTACATGGAATTCATGAGGACACAAATTCCACTATTGTGTCGATATTGCTGTGTCAATTGATATGCATAGTTACAGAACAATAATACATTAATCATTAATTCCAAAATGTTCTTTCCACAAAAGATAAACTAATTTTTAAGCAGTGTTGTTACATATCTTTGCTGTGAAAAGTTCTTGACCTAACCGAAAAATATTTGTTAAAATATTATTTATTTATTTTCGCGCTTCATTGCTTCACATTCAGCCTTTATCTACTTGAATTTCATTCTGTTCATATGTTACTGGTCTATACATTTAATTTAAAGAAAAAAGGCAGACAAATACACAAGCAAAAAAAAATATTGTTTTCAAATAAGCTATATTGCTATATGTTGTAGCCAACCACCACATAAAGGAAATATTAAATTCCCTTGGCCGTAAAACAATTACCAGAAGTATTTTATACAGGAGCCAAAAATAAAAATAAAAAAAATAATTGATTTTCTTATTTTACTTTCTGGCGCGTTTTCTACCTCCAAACCCACTTAGCCATAGGGAACAAACCCAACCTACGAGGTCGAGCCGATAAAGCAATCCATAAGTACCGATTAGCATATTATAGGAAGTGAATAATTTTATTAAACTTTTCGAAGTAATGTACATTTTTCACATGAAACCATGTTTACAATTCAACATATATATATATATATATATATATATATATATATATATATATATATATATATATACAACGGTCTTTTCCGGCACGAAAAGGGTTGGTATTGAAAAAATGTATGGAGTTGGTGCTGCAGTACTTAGCTCATTAGGATCCTGTATGTTCGCTCTCCCAGTGATCTGCAGTAACTATACAGCTGAGCTACTAGCAATTGACAAAGCCCTGAATATTAATTTTCCAGCAAAAACCCATTTAACAATATTTACAGATTCTCTATCTGCTCTCCTTGCTATAGGTGATCCATATTCATCGCATCCCATAATAGTGAATATATTTAAAAGAATTTACGAGCTAAATTTAAAGGAACAAAAGGTTACATTTGTATGGATTCCAGGACATTGCGGAATAAATAAAAATGAACAAGTTGACACCTTGGCAAGGAAAGCAATTAGAGAAGGTATGCCTTTCTATAAAGTTTCAAAATTTGATTTAATGGCCCACTCGAAAGACTTGATTTGGAATACATGGCAAACTGTTTGGCAACAAGTAAGGGAAAACAAACTCAGAGAAATAAAGAGATGTGTTAAATCATGGAAGACATCAACAAATGACACAAGAAGAAAGGAAGTGGTGTTAACCCGTATGAGAATTGGCCATACAAACCTCACCCATTCCTTTCTCATGTCAAAGGAACCTCCACCAATTTGCAGCTCATGCAATGTGCTACTCACTGTTAAACACATTCTGACGAATTGCCGTGCTTATGAGCAACTAAAAGAACAACACCAAATACCTGACTCCTTAGATGAAATTCTAGGCGACGATAGTAATCAAGTAGAGCGGCTTTTCAACTTTTTAAATGCCTCGAAGTTAATTGACAAAATTTAATTCAACCTAATATCAAAATTCAATACAACAAAATTTACTTACACCTTAAATTAAAAATACCTCCGTAAGCATGGGTAAATGACACTGATATGCATATGTACGTATATGGATGTATGTGTGTATATGAGAGTGTGTGTGTGTATGTAACTATGTATATGTATAATCACTAAACAATAATTATCAATCAAAGGAATGGCGTTAATGACCTTAAAGGGTTGACATGCCATTAAAAAGCCAAAAAAAAAAGAAAAAAAAGAAGGCAGGGACTCCGAAAGGAAGGAGGAAAGGAAAAAACACTACGAAAACTGGAAGAACTCAGGCAAGAATCAGAAATAAAGTGGAAGAACAAAAAAATACATTAAAAAAATAATGTTTCTATTCTCCTTATCAAGATCAATACACCGCGCACAGATGTACGAAATGTAATCAATAATTTATACTTTTTGGTTTAATGTTCTGAAATTAATTTTGTTTTATTAATTATCTTTTCATATGTTATTTACTTTAATGTTCACGATATTATTTTATGTAATTTCCAAAACTTTGTATTTTCATACTGTAATGATGAAATTTAAGGAGAAAATAGCCTAGTCGCGAAGCTCCTAAAACAAATAAACAAATGTGATATCCATTTATCTACTATATATTTGTCAAATACCACTCACTCACTCACTGACCTATCATCGCCCAGCCCAAACCACTCGACAGAAAATTTTAAAATTTTGCATGGACACTCCCTATAGAACGTAGGCACTCACTAAGAAAGGATTTTTTGATATTCGAATTTTTAAGTATTTTTAGAGGGATTTAAAGTTTTAGTTGGTTAGAGCAGGCAAGCCTAGGCAGCAAGCGTTGCTAGGACGATAACAGATCAGCTGTTGCCGTATATTATCTATTTCATAGTATTATTTTTAATTGAGGTTAATTTCCACTATGATGGCATGTCCTTGAATTACTAGAAATAAAATGTGAGTTTGCCCCTCATAGAGTTTATGCCCTGGTGATGGCCCATCCGAGGTAATATTATCCCGAACCACTTGACACAAAAATTTGAATTTTGCACGGACAATACGTTTAGAGTGTAAACACTCGCTAAGAAAGGTTTTTTTTTTATATTCAAATGTTTAAGTACTTTTAGGGGGGTTTGAATAACATAACATTTGGTACAAAAATCTTTCTTCTCATTTAAAAGGTCAAGTTCATTAACCAGTTGAATCCGTTTACAGGAAAATGGTTTTTGGAGCAAATTTTGTGCGAAAGATTCCTTAACGTAGGAAAACGAATGAAACCATTTTTAAGCGAGTTCTGTAGCCATTTACGAGAAAAATTGATAGAAATTCTTTTCAAAACTAATTTTCTGTTTGGGTATTCACAAACGAAGTATCTGGAAAAAAATTGTATGAATGGTGATACAAAGTTTTCGGATCTCAGTATATTTTCTAAAATATCTCGAAAATGGTTGGGAAATCGTTGTAAGTGGAAGGCGGCTATTCGAAAGGTTACTAAATTCTCTACAATAAGATTCTGTTGTAATGTTCGGTGGGGCGATGTCAATCGAAGAGATAAGTGCTTAAAACTTCAAATTTATGCTTTTCAACAAATATTTGTCTCTGTTTACCTAACTTTTTAAGCGATTGTTGTATTTTTTTTTTTTTTATTTTTTTTTTTTTTTTACTCTCCAACGGAAACAAGCACGGTTACCTCCACATGGTGTTTCCTGGGTAACTTTGAAGTCCTTGCAATAATAAGCTGTACGAAATTATGTAGTAGCGTTAATTTTGATCATATCTTATTTAACTCAATATAAAAAATACTTATCGGCCGTGGTGAAGCACGGGTATTCAGCTAGTTCTAATATAAAATCGACAAACCTTATTTCTTATTTATCTTCCTAAATGTTTACAAGGGGATCCTCCAAAAAGCAATGAAAGTGCAATTACTCTATGCATAAAGAGCTGACACGGTTGCAAGCATCCAATCTAATTAGGAGGAAATCAAAGAGACCCCCTCGCATTCAATCAACAGGCTCTATAATTCATTGGATTGATTACCTCCATTGCGGTGTGATAAGGCTGTTCTCACCCGCAGTGTATCCACATTTGCTATGTATTCTATCCTACTGTTAGCAGTGTGATATGTGAGGAGGTCGTGTACAAAGAGCATTTTCTCCAATGAAATAAAAAAATGAGTTATTGATATATTTTTGTTGTGTTTGTTGTAACAAATCTATCTCTTACATTGAGCATGATGAATATTGATGGTTTGTTTAAAAAGAACTTTGTCCTATCCAGGGTTTCATTCAAAGAGAATCTTGTCCAGAGCACCAATCACAAAACAGTAACTATCGCAACCAAGACCCCGAGTGCATTCCTGCTAGTGGATGTTTTCAAACTTATAGTTTGCTTATTAAAACACCATCTTATATCTGAAACTGAGACTGCTTACTCCCTAAATCCTTTTGTTACCGTTGAAACCTATGATTTATCGAGAAAAACAGAAGTGAACAGGAAAAAATCTCTGTTTTCTTAAAGGAAATTTTGTATATTTTATGATGGCATGATTAGAATTTAATTATCTTGAACAGTTTTTGAGCAATCCTTTTATTATTCAATAAAAAAAATTTCTACATTAAAAAAACCCAGATAATTACTGCTATTGCCTTTGGAATCAGAATGTACTCTAAAAAAAAGTTTTTGTTGGAAATTATGTCTAGAATCATCTCCTAGAGTTTGGCTACTTAGACCTGTATCACCCTGTATATGTATACAATAACGGTAATTTGGGTTTTTGTCTTTAAATACTCACATCTCTTATTTTGAATAATAGTAAATATATTATTTATTTATTAAATGTTACCTCTTCTCTTAGATTAAATCGTTCTTAGAGGATCGCACATGCCAAGTCCGGATCGGAACCACCCTCAGTCGCAAGATCGCTTTGGTAGCTGGAGTTCCCCTAGGAGCTATATTGAGTCCCCTTCACTACCTCCTATTCGTCTCCGAACGAAGAACTACCAGAAATCCGATTGGATGGACTTCCAGTTTCTTGTAACCCAAAGGACCAGGCAGTGAGGTATTTAGGACTACACTTCGATACTCGACTTACTTGGAAACCACACATCAACAAAAAATTATGACAGGCACACTCCAGACTCTCAAAGCTGTACCCACTGATGAACAGAAAGACATCACTTCGACCTTCACTAGTAATACTACTTTACAAAACGATGATCATCCCAATACCGACTTACGCCTGCCCTGTGTACAAACACGACGATCATCAAACTTTACAAAACAAAGTGCTGCGGATTGCAGCCAACGCCCCTTGGTTCGTTCGAAATACCTTGCTCCATCGGGAACTGGGGGTTGATCCAATCGCAATTCACATCGAAGAACTGACCCGAAGGCATCAAGACAAACTACCTCTTTTTCAGCTGCCACGATCTGCCACCTTGGAGAACCTACAGCCCGACGCCTCAAGCCGAGGCTGTATCAAGACATTTTATTTTTTTTTGTAAAGAGTTATTTATTTTTTTGTATTATTATCTTTTTCTTTCCATTTATGAAAAAAAAACAATCTGTTTTGGTCAAAATAAAAAATATTTTTCTTCTTTTTCTGCTATTAAATTTATTTTTATTTAAATTTTAACGTCCATTTATTATTAACTACGAATTTTAGGACGGGTTATCTATAGGTTACCACCCTTTTCTAGCCAGGATAGGGGTGATGCCTTTTCTTTTTTCGAAAGAAAAGCCACCGCCCCTAGTGGGAATCGAACCCACGACCTTTGGCACGGAGTGTTAAGTGCTCACGCCTTAACCCTCACGGCTACCGGGTCTCCAAAAAAGTTGACATTAGTGTCAAGAAAAGGAGCCCTGGTCGTTTATTGTGTTCCCAATGTTGACACTACCATAATCTCAAGATTTTTTTATTTAACTTGAGTCAAACCTTTTACAGTCCATAATTTAAGTATCATATGACCTTTGGCACGGAGTGTTAAGAGCTCACGCCTTAACCCTCACGGCTACCGGGTCTCCGCTATTAAATTTTAACGTCCATTTATTATTAACGACGAATGTAAATATATGTATTAACATATGATAAATCAGGCATCATTATTTTAGATATGTTGGTACGTGATAGATTATTTTGCATCTTGTCTTTATTCATAATTTATTTTATTATAAAATAAAATAAAAAACATAGAATTTTTAAAGATAAAGGCCTACTTCATAAGAATAGATAAAAGGCAAGTAATCAATCGACACAAGAGAGATAATGGATATTTTCTTTAAAAAAATAAATAAATAAAAGAATCAGGTTATGTTTAGGTTATATTGGAGAAGAGTTATTAATCGAAAAATATTGCTTTTTGTGACCTACGGTATGACTTCAGTTTTTGTCTCTTCTTCCCCATTGTGTCAACGTCGTAAGCGGAATATTCTCCAAATACGCAGGGACTAAACCCACAAATAGAAATGGGATATTCTGCAATGGAAAAGGGAGTTATTTTCAGGCAAAGGTGGCATACTGATGACTAAAAACGAGCGAATTGGATAAATCATTAGAGAAGAGTGTAGGGGAGAGACTAGAAGCCTGATCTTAAAGGAAGGAATGAGAGTATGGGTTTATTGGGTACGGGTACAGCTTGGGAATGGGCGGAAAGGAAGGAATTGAACGGAAGGATTGTCCTTCTGGAGAAGTATAGGAAGTCTCGTTTGGATTAGAGAAAGGTGTAATCAATGATATTTAAATTCCATCCGGAAAAGCTGTGTCCAATAAACACATTCCAAAGCAAGCTGGATAGTCTGCGCACCATCGCTGACGAATATTCTATAACTAACCTATACCGACACATTCGCAGGAACTGCGTCATCTTAGCACGGTTCCGTTCATATCTCTAGTACTATTAGTAAAGGAATAGTAGCATTTATTGGCAGATTTTGGTCTTTCGTGAAAATAAAACCTTGAAAAAAAAAGCCACAACAGAAACTGATAGTATCATTGAGACTTCCCTCAGCTTCACAACGGTTTCTTACATTTTTTTAGTCAAATACCCGTTTTACTGATAAATGCAATTAAAATAAGCAACGAACAATTAAAACGTTAGGTAAAACCCCTTTAAAAGGTGCAAAACTAAAAATGTCGAAGTTTCAAGGCCTTATTTCTTCGATTGACATCGCCAAAAATCAAAAATTACATTAGAAGCTTTTTTGTAGAGGATTTAGTAAGGATTCGAATGGTCACGTTCCTCTTACCACGATTTCCAAACCGTTTTCAAGATATTTTAGAAAATGTGCGAAAATCTCAAAACGTTTCATGGGTTTTAATGAAATATTTTATTTCTAGTACTTCCTTAACTCCAAACGGAACCAAAATATATTTATCTTAGATTAGATGGACGCCAAACGTCCGGAACAAGTTTCAACTGAATCAATCGTTTCCGAATAACCAAACTGAAAATTAGTTTGGAAAATTATTTGCATCACTTTTTCTCGTAAACGGTTACAGATATCGCTTAAAAATAATGGTTTTATTAAGTTAGGAAACCTATAAAACGAGTACCAGAAAGAATATGAACTCAAAAAAGGAAGATGGATATTTTCACGCGAATTTCGCTCCGAAAACCATCTTCCGGTGGGCAGATTCTGGTGGTTAACGAACTTAACCTTTCAAATTAGACGCAAGTTTTTCGTACCACATTTCATCAAAATCGGACTTAAATAATATTTTTTTCTGGTAAATTCTTCTACTTATAAGTAGAATGCAATAAAGCTAGCTTCGGTGACCTAGAACAAAAATTACCTCCCACAGATGCAGTCTAAAAATATATTTCTTAAGCATCCTATACTTTCTATGGGTGCAGGCGTAAAACATACAGGGTACATTTTATAAAGAGGCCTTCCTGTCTAGTGACCTGAAAAGGTGTGAAGAAGGCACGAAACATGTCGGACGTAAATAAATAATAAATCAAAAAGTTTTATTATGTGTCCAAGAATTTTTGAAATGAAAGATTCGAATACAAAGGATTTTTTTCAAGAAATAGTTCCTGCGTGAGATTAAAAAACGTTCAGCAGTTCATTGCTCTCCTACATGGCAGCTGCATGAAGGTGAATATACTTTAAGGGAGAGATGATTATAGGAGTGTACGATTCCTGATTGGCGCAGAACAACTTCTTCTCTCTTTAAAGACTGAGCGATATCTTTTTTTGTGTGTGTGTTTAACGGCGAATCAACAATTTGGCTATTAACACCGGGCTATCTACAGGTTGCCACCATTTTATAATGCCCACGGCACCAAGTGAGCGATATTATGCCACTTTTGCGCCGTCGTTTCGGTAAGTTGTTTATTTTCTTCAGCTCTGTATCTTTAGGCCACTTGGTCCAAAGCCTTGAGATGGTTTATTTAATTGCATTTTTCCAGCCAGAAAGAAATTATCTTATCAATTATTCCATCATTGACGTTATATAATGATGGTAGTTTGTCGACTTGCTCATTCCCCTGTATGCCGCTGTGCGATGGAACCCACATTAATGACACAATTTGTCTTGCCTTCTTTGCTTTCAATATTAAATCTTTGCAAGAGCGAGTAAGGCCTTCAGTGGTTTCCCTTTCTTACAGTGCACTTGAAGCGCTTAATAGATCTCATATTATCAGTGATTTGCGAATTACATTTATCATAACAAAAATTAACACAAATAAAATGTGCGTCGTCGCGTCCAAATAATACTATTAATATGGCTCGACGCCTCGGAGAAGCAAAAATAACACTTAGGTTGAATGACGTCATCCAGAGGTACGTCCAGGGGTTTAGCAGAAATTGAGCTAAAATAATTAAAACATTTATGATCAAATAAAATAGGATTTATCTAATATAATAAGTTTTCTAAATTAAATTAACTGTTTTTTTTAATTACTCATTTCTGAACATTAAAACTTCATTACTTGAACGAGTTTAATTTCCGTCAGTTTTAACTTTAACGGATCCCGAAACTCCCTTTCATTAAGACGCCCTATTATCAAGATGGTTTCCCTTTATTTTCATTCACAGAGAATTTGATATTTCCTTCTTTATTTCTATAATTAATTTCATAAATTGTATCTTTGACTCTTATGGAAGACATGCGAAAAAGTTGCTGATCAAAGGAAATGGATAATTGCACAAAACAAAATGGTGGTATTTTTTATACGCACTACGATGCTTAAAGTTAGGTTGTGCTTACAGTTGACGAAGTACTGGGAACAAAATAGCATTAGTGAGCATGAGAAGTTTTGAGATTTTCTTTAATACTTAAATATCTCAAAAACTGTTAGAAAATCGTGGAAAGTTGAATGCGACCATTCATAATCTTATTAAATAGCTAACAAAACCGTTATCATGCATTTTTAGATAGGAATATCACCGTCAAAGGAACCGGAGCTTACAATTTCCAATGTGTTGGGTTGGTTTCGTTCTTTCGAACGTTTTTTCCCTCAGTTTTTTTATTGTTTGTTGATTTTAGTGATCGCATTTAGCAGTAAAATATTTTTTTTAGCATAAAAAAGAAACAAATAAGAAAGAGATTTGTAAAAGATCTTTCTAAAAGGAAATGTAGGAGGGGTGAGAAATTTCCTCTACTGTAAGTTTAATGTCCATTCCTTGCTCGTTTACGGATTGGACATACTCGACTTACCCACGAATTTCTTATGACAGGACGCCACAAGCCAATATGCAACATATGTAACACAGAACTTACGATTAAACATTTACTGCCAGACTGCCAGAGAAGAAGCAATTACAACTTCCCGTATGATATGCAAGAACTGGGCAATGATAGCCAGTACATCAACACTATACTGACTTACCTCAAGAATACAGGACTATACAACCTTATTTGATGAATGTCTGCAATGATGGCTTATATGATATTATATTTCCATTCATACTAAGCACTATTTATAGGTGAACCCTACGTCTAAACCATAACCACACACAATTCCAACACGAATAGCCATGCTGATTTCCTAGAATAGCTAAGTTCAGAGGATACTGTTCTTTGTGTTATCGCCATTGAAGCGGGATACAATAAATAAATATTGTCCATTCTCACTTTTCTTCAAGTCAAAAATGGAGTGTTTTAATTTTTCGCAAAATATTAAGGTTTTCTAATGACACTGGGGATAAAAACGGTATGGAAAAGCGCTATGTTGTCGCAATTCCAACTTTTTAATATAAAGAGACATCATTACCATCACAAGATTGAGAACTGCCGAGTTTTGCGGAATATAATGACATGGGATTAATGGGATTATAACGTAAGAAGCTAATTTCTGTGTACTCT
>OX328130.1:43273152-43328152 GCA_946811695.1 Gonocerus acuteangulatus | reverse complement strand
TAGTAATTTCTGTCCGGAGTAAGCCCTCCCTTCAAGTCAACCTATTTAGTTTATTTTAGCGCGGTTCCTCCCTCCCCCATAGGGAGGAACCCCGCTTATAGGGTTGATACAATGAAACAATCCGGAAGTGCCGACAAAAAAATTTCGCGTTTCAGAACCCCTAGAGACCGAAAATAACGGTGGTTCAAATTTGTATATATATATATATGTATATATTTATTTATATATATATATATATATATATATATATATATATATATATATATATATATATATATATATTTGTCTGTTCGCTCTCTAAATAGAAAACGAATGGTCCGATTTTGATGAAATTTGGTACAAAAATCCTTCGTCCAATTTGAAAGGTCAAGTTCGTTAACCAGCAAAATCCGCCTACTGGAAGATGGCGTTTGGGGCGAAATTCGCGCAAAAAAAATCGTAACGCTTACGTTTTTGAGTTCATAAGCTTGTAAGTACTCGTTTTATATGATTCCTGGGCTAGGAAAACGAATGAAACCATTTTGAAGGCGATCGCTTTAACCGTTTTCGAGAAAATTGGAAAAATAGTTTTTGAATACCGTTTTTGGTTTGGGTACTTAGAATTACGGGATTCAGTTGAAACTTTATCTGCATGTTCTACTTTCATTAAAACTAATATGTTGAAAGTTTTGTTACGTTTGGAGTTAAGGAAGGGTTAGAATAAAATATTTTATGAACAGACATGAAAAGTTTTGGGAAGTTCGTATACTTTCATTAATATCTCGAACACGGATGGGAAATCGTGGTAAGTGGATAGAAACTATTTGAAAGCTTACTAAATTCTCTACAAAAAAGATTCTAAAACTATTTTTGATTAGGTTATGTCAATCGGAGAAATAAGTGCTTAAAACTTCAAATACGTCTGTTTTTTTCTTATGAACGGGTTTTTGTCGTTCTTGTTGTAATTTTTGTCTCATTCCCTTCGTTTTTTATTGCTTTTTATTTTTGTAATTTCTTATGTTGCGAAAATTTTGTGTGTAAAGCAGGATATGAAAAATGAGGCCAATTTTCTGTTGCTAGAAATAATATAAATTTTGGGAACTTTCATTAATATCTCGAAAACTGTTGAGAATTTTGGTAAACGGAAGAATACCATTAGAAAGCTTATTAAATGCTCTACATAAAAGGTTCTAATGAAAGTTTTGATTAGGCGATGTCAATCGGAGAAATAAGACCTTAAAGCTTTAAAGTAATTGATTTCGCTTATTCGAAGTGTTCTTTTTGTCTGTATTTTATTCCTTGTTATTTTTTAATTGCTTATAGTTGGATAATGTATTCGAAAATAAAACAGGTTAAGTAAAATAACAAAAACAATTTATTGTTAGAAATATAGAGTTCCAAGATTCCAAGACCTTGTAACTAGCGGGACGGTTTCTATTGTTGCCGACCCTTCCAGGTAAGATTGTATATCCTACCTTTCAAGACTGGTGGAACCAAAATATAACAGTCAGGGTTCGGTCACAGCTACTTAATAAAACTACATTTTATCGTAAAAATGGTATTATTGTGCCGACGTTTCGGCTTGAACTTCAAGCCTTCATCAGGGCTGTAAATACAAGTAGGACATATTTAACACTAATATACGAGTAATGCGTTATCGTATGCACATATCTATGTAAATATACCTAACATATATATATATATATATATATATATATATATATATATATATATATATTATATATAGACATATACACATACACATATACACGCACACATATGTACATATATATGCCCACATACATACACATATGGGGTATGTATTATTAAGTAGCAGTGACCGAACCCGGACAATCCCTACCTTGCATCATCAACGGTCAACGATCTCCTCTCAACAAAATAATAACTGCTTCTATTTTAATCTTTCGAAATTAGACTAGGGATAAGAACGGAACCGCGCTAAGATGAGGCAGTTCCTGCGAGTCGGACTTTTTACAACACATTTTAGCGCGGTTCCTCCCTCCCCCATAGGGAGGGACCCCGCTTATAAGGTTGATACAATGAAACCATCCGGAAGTGCCGACTAGAAAATTTCGCGTTTCAGAACCCCTAGAGACCGAAAATAACGGTGGTTCAAATTTGTATATATATATATATATATATATATATATATATATATATATATTTGTCTGTTCGCTCATTTCTGGCTTCCCTAATGGTCCGATTGTGATGAAATTTGGTACAAAAATCCGTCGTCCAATTTGAAAGGTCAAGTTCGTTAACCAGCAGAATCCGCCCTCTGGAAGATGGCGTTTAGGACGAAATTCGCGCAAAAAAAATCGTAACGCTTACGTTTTTGAGTTCATAAGCTTGTAAGTACTCGTTTTATAGGCTTCTTGGGCTAAGAAAACGAATGAAACCATTTTCAAGGCGATAGCTTTGCCCGTTTTCGAGAAAATCGGAAAAATAGTTTTTGAATACCGTTTTTGGTTTGGGTACTTAGAATCATGGGATTCAGTTGAAACATTTTCTGCATGTTCTACTTTCATTAAAACTAATATGTTGAAATTCTTGTTACGTTTGGAGTTAAGGAAGGGTTAGAATAAAATATTTTATTAACAGACATAACAAATTTTGGTAACTTTGTATACTTCCTTGATATTTCGAAAAAGGTTGAGAATCTTGCGAAACGTAAGATTACCATTAGAAAGCTTACTAAATGCTCTACAAAAATGGTTCTAATGAAAGTTTTGATTAGGCGATGTCAATCGGAGAAATAAGTGCTTAAACCTTTAAAGTAATTGATTTCGCTTATTCGAACTGTTCTTTTTGTCTTTGATTTTGGTACTTAGAATTATGGGATTCAGTTGAAACATTTTCTGCATGTTCGAATTTCATCAACACTAATATGTTGAAATTTTGGTTATGTTTGGAGTAAAGAAAGGGTTAGAATAAAATATTTTATTAACAGACAAGAAAATTTTTGGTAACTTTGTATACTTTCGTTAGTATCTCGAAAACCGTTGGCAATCTTGGGAAGCAGAAGGTTACCATTCGAAAGCTTACTAAATGCTCTACAAAAAAGGTTCTAAAGAAAGTTTTAATTAGGCGATGTCAATCGGAGAAATAAGTGCTTAAAACTTTAAAGTAATTGATTTCGTTTATTCGAACGGTTCTTTTTTTTTTTTTTATTCCTTGTTATTTTTAAATTGCTTATAGTCGGATAGTGTATTTGACAATAAAACAGATTAAGTAAAATAAGATCAAGTTATTGTTAAAAATGTAGCGTTCAAAGAGAGAGATCCCAAGGCTTTCCAAATGCCTCTGAGCGGAGGCCTTTCTACCCGACTTATGGGATAGCTGATCCATACAGGTAAGATTGTAAATCAAGACCTTTCAAGACTGGTTTGTTTGAGATTTCATTTGGATAGGTGTTTCGCTATTGATCTAAACAAAGTAATAACTGTTTCTATTCTATGCCTTCATAAACACTAGAGATAAGAACGGAACCGCGCTAAGATGACGCAGTTCCTGCGAATCGGACTTTTTCTCTTCAGTTGACTCCAACGAATACCTAGTTTCGTTGAAATATAACAAAAATTAGGAATGTTATTGGCAAATAACTACTTTGTAACCCCCCCCCCTCCGGGTGGACCGATTTTGTTGGTTAACGAACTCTATCAATCGTTTGATGGGGAAATGCTATATACCAAGTTCCGTGGCGAAAAAACAAAAACTCTGGCCTGTATCGTGTTAACGGACACATATAACTATATATATATATATATATATATATATATATATATATATGTATATATATGTATATATATGTATATATATATATATATATGTGTGTATATATATATGTATATATATATGTATATATATATATATATATATATATATATATATATATATATACAGACTGTGGTAATTTTTGTTGTCTACTAGGTAGGATCGATAAAGATTCGAAGAAATTTTTCAAAAATTCCATCATGAGTGCAACCTCAATAGCTGCTTTCCTTCGGAGGAAAGTGCATTTGAGGGTGTGTCCTTACACGGTGAGGCCAGAATTGAACTCTACAGTCCATCGAAGTATAATGATAAAACCACTCGTGGCGTCTCCCGTGGTCTAATGGCTAGCGCCTTGGATTCATAAGCGGGAGATGGTGGGTTCGATTCCCAACCTCCGGCAGGAATTTTATCATCCCACGGCTCGCTGGTAAAATTCCTTGCGTAGTTGTAGATGCGCCGTAAAAAAAAAAAAAAAAAAAAAAAAAAAAAAAAAAAACAAAAAAAAAAAAAAAAAAAAAAAAAAAAAAACACTAGATTACCTGTACAGTCCAATGAGGCCAGGACTGTGCCTGATGTGTGTGGACAAAAGGTGTACTATAACTGGACTGCGTACTCACTGCCTTTTAAGTTTATTACGTTATCGTGTGCTGGCAAGATCCGTACAGCCCAAACCTTGAGGCCAAACTGTGCAGTCCAGTCCTTGAGATTTGAACTGAACGTTAAAACATCTTAAGGTCCTTGGGATAACACTGTATTGATGAGACCAAAACCGACATTTCGCTTAATATTATTTCGGCTTCCCCAGGGTTCATTCTGAGAACAAAAATTAACTAACTTAAGTTCTCAGAAGAAAGCCTGGTGAAGCCTGCAGAATGTCTATTGAAAAGTCGGTAAAGAGCACATCGAAGTGGTCTTATCGGGTATTCCTCAAAACATTAAATACTGACATTAATCGTTTAGTTTTGCGAATATATATCACCTTAGCATGAAAATGATTATACTTTTCAGATTAAGATTTAGACCTAAAAACTAAAATGATGGTTTATGAAAAATATCGTTTGTAGATTAGTCTTGTCTGCCGAAGACGATATTGTATGAAGTACAAGGTCGTCACCATCGATTGTCTCATCCTTTGATTCCTTATGGCCTGGGATCCAGCACAAAGACTCATTCAATCCATTTCAATCATTGATTCAATCCTTATAAGTTAATCCCTTCTTGGAGAACGGCTTGTGAACTTCTGCCGGGCTGATACTGCAGCAAGATTGTCAGTAAGAATGGTTAAACTATTTTCGAATGGAATGACAAAAGGTTTGCTCCTTTTGAAATTAGCATTTCGCAATGATTTTTTTTTTTTAAAAAAAAGGGAAATAGAAACTGAAGGAGGCTTTAAAATTTCAAAATTCTACCTTCATGTAATTTTTACGATGTGAGCCAATCCTGTGATCCATTTTCCATTAAATACATTTAGCAGACTTCTAAAATCTGCAGACATTTGTTTATACGTTTTAAGCACTTATTTATCCGACAAAGACATCCAATAAAAAATTACTTATGAACCATTTCTGTAGAAAATTTATTAAGTCTTCGAATAGTTACTGGTACTTACCTCCAGTTTCAAAGGCATATTTCAAGATATTTCAGAAAATATACGAAAATTCCCAAAACTACTCTTGTCTGTTATTTTTTTATTTTTTTTTTTTTTATTCCATACTGGTTCAAATAATAATAATTCAACCAATTAAACTGACGATCAATAAAGAGAAAACAAAATACATTTTATATTCTATGAATTCCACAGAATACGTGCTTCGTCACGGCAGTTAAATAATGTATCATTAAAATTAACGCTACTACAGAATTTTGTGAAGTTTATTATAGCACTAAAATTCAAACCCCTCTAAAAATACTAAAAAATTTAGCGAAAAATCCTTTCTCAGCGAGTGTTTACGTTATAAAGGGAGTGTGCATACAAAATTTCAAAATTTTCTGTCAAGTGGTTTGAGCTGGGCAATGATAGGTCAGTGAGTGACTGGTATTTGACAAATATATAGCCGATTTATAAGAATTTTATATATATATATATATATATATATATATATATATATATATGTATATATATATATATAGGGTAAATGACCCGATCGTTGACACTGCTCCTTAAGTTGACACTTCAAATTTAAATTTGAAAAATAAAAATTAGGTTCAAGAGAATTCAATAAGTTTGCATCCAATAGAAAGAACAGTTGTTGAAGAATAATGTTGACTGACCCGATCAACTATGCAACTCCGTTAATAACATCTGCAACCATTTTAGTATGAAAAATCCTCGAGTCAACTCCTGCTGCTCTCTTCACTTAGTGAATTTGATAAGAGATTAAGAATATTTCTTAAGAATTTTGTTTTGTAATGCGTGCATTAAATTGTTTTTTTGTGGTCTCTATGAACTCTATGATACTTAAACTATGGACTGTAAAAGGTTTGACTCAAGTTAAATAAAAAAATCTTGAGATTATGGTAGTGTCAACATTGGGAACACAATAAACGACCAGGGCTCCTTTTCTTGCCACTAATGTCAATTTTAGGAAAACGGTTGTCTGTGATGCATACTAGCACATTTAGTTGAGATTTTCATTAGAAATTCATGTATCCTGATTTTATTAATTTCTTATGACTGGAACCTTAAGTTGACAACATGTTTTCCTAAATTTGACATTCTGTTCCTAATGTTGACAGACAACTTTTTATAATAGTTTTCTGCAATTTGAAATGGTCACACAACTTCTTAATCTATTTGTGGTACAATGTTTATTAGTGGCGGTACCTCCAAATGCTCCTCACATTATCCAATCTATGGATTTATCAGGTTTCCGAATATTTAAAAAAGGTAGGAAGCTAAAAGTTCATGAATGGACCGTCAACCATATGGCAAATCCTGCATTAAAAAAACACACAGCTGAAATCGCCAAGAAAGAAAAAGCCAAGCCTAGATTAAACAAAAAAGAAGAAAAATTCCTTACAAGAAATAAATTTTAAATACTTCTCGTCTGAAAAATAAAGTGAGAAACTCCATGACTGACGAAGATGGTGACTCCACCAATCGCCCTGAAGAAGGAAGTCACTAACATGAGCTTTGTAGAATCAACATGTGTAAGCAAACCATCATCAATGTCAATAATTGAGGCAAGTCAGGTAGATAAAACCACAAATAACGAATATTAGAAGAATGCAGATCAAAGTTTACACAAAAAGTTAAAGAATGAAATGACCAAGGGATGATAGATGAAAATGGCTGTAATAGGCAAGTTATAAACAAAATTAACATTATAAGAGTAGGTGATTATTGTGTAGTTCAAGTTGAAGGAAAAACAGCACGGGAAATACGTTTGACAAGTGGTGAGGTGGATTTCCGCCAATGCAGTTGTCCCTTGTTGCTAGGAATAGAATAAAAACTGTTTTTTTCCGCTAATGGCATGATTTTCCAATATCTACTAGCCAAATTACCTGTAAACTTACCAATCCTCTAGTATTTGGATAAAATACATTAATTTCCAGAACCACTGACTCTACATGGAACAATTCGGAGGCATATTGTTATTCTTCCTAGTTATGATTTTCAGTTAAAAATAATTGTTGTACCTAATTGTTTGTTTTTCGAAAAGGATCTCTTTCGAATTCATTACATTTTTCATTGTGCCAGCTGTTTTCAATCCAATTTGGTTGTTTGTTTAAAGAATACAGTTGTATTATTTTCATTTTCCCTAACTGTCATCCTCAAGGTACGTTTCCATTGTGACAAGTCGCGGCGACATGTCGCGCGACATATAACTGCAACTTGTTGCACAGTTTTGTTGCAAAGGCTCGGCGACATGTCGCAGGGGCCACTCTCTGCGACATGCCGCAGGGCAGTTTTGTAGTAATGGAAACGGAGCTTTAGGAACAGAAAAGTCAAACTTAGGCACCGTCCTACTGCAGACGTGTCAACATTAGGACCAAAGTAAGACAGCCTTTATTGATTTATTTTACTTGAAATACTTAATGTTTCTAAAATTGGTTTATGTGAATTTCATAGGGAATGAGCTGACGAACAATTTGATACATTCAAAATTTATTATCTTCAAAAACTAAGCGAAAAATTACTTTAAGTAAATAACCCTTCCTTAAAGTGTCAACTATTGGGTCACTTACCCTATATATATATATATATATATATATATATATATATATATACACATGTGTGTGTGTGTGTGTGTGTGTAATAAATATTTCATTCAAATTTAAAATAAGATTTGTTTGGTTTATACGAGGATAACGTGTGGTTGCGTAATCTACTACTACGGAAATAGCTACATAAAATCTTTTTTAGTTCGATATTTGTCATTTGTTTATATTCATGATTTTACATTATTTTTTCTGTCGCCCAAATAAACTCTTCTTCTTTTTTAAATGATTTAATCCGTCGTCAACCTTAAAATATATCTTGAAAACTGCGAAACTATATTTGAAACTCGTGAAAAATAAATAACTTTTCTCATTATTTACGATTCCCAGTCTATTCCTCTCGGGCTTTATTTTGATTAAATCCGTCCTGAAAAGTTATTTTGAGTTCAATATTTACACGTCTTTTCTTCTATCACTCCATCCCTCAAGGCTTTTGTCTTTTAATGTTAAAATGCTCTTGAATGTATTATTTATTTTTATTAATTAAGCTTTTCGCAACTCAGGCGACGAAACTGCATCTATAAAGAATTGAGGTAAGTACAAGAAGCATTGTCAATGATAAATAGTAAAATAAATAAGAAGTACAAGTCGTAAGTAAAGTAGTACTTTGTAATAGTTGAGGGAAGTAACTGAATCCTGTGTTGATATTTCAGTGTCTCACTCAGTGATATTTAATTCTATTTATAAAAATGAGGAAGGAAAACAGATGTGGAGAAAAAAAAAAAAAAAAAAAAAAAAAAAAAAAAAAAAAAAAAAAAAAAAAAAAAAAAAAAAAAAGGGGGGGGGGGGGCGTAGCTAGTTGAATGTATTATAAATTATTACTAAGATTATAAATTTATTAATAATATATCATTTATAATTACCGGTTATATTGTACTTAGATTATTATCCTATTCGAGCAAAGAAGCAGGCACTATTAAGTTTATCGACAGACAAGTAAATTCGGGCGAAAATCTACAATTCAAAACTCATATTATCACTTACCTCTTATATTTTCCAATGCAGTGAGTAAAGAGTAGCCGCTATCGTGATAACAGACATATATATAATGAAAAGTTTAAGGGAGATCATATATTGTATCTAGTAAAAAGGATGGACGAATACATGAAAAACATTTGTTCAAGAAGCAACCTCATTAGCTAAATTCCGGAAAATACTAAAACGATTATGATCTTTGGCGCTATTGATGAATTGAACAACCCCGCAAATATCAGCATTGCATTTGGTAACTTCAGAAAAATAATCCATAAAAGAATAATTTTCCCTTAAAAAATCCGAGCGACATAAAAATATATGAAGGGAAAATACAAATATATAAATTGTAAATTTAAATTTTAAAAAAAAAGACGAATAAAAATAAAATAAAATGTAAATACTAACTTACAGTCATTGTAGTACTTAAGTGATTATATACAAATTACGGGATTGTTGTTTACACATAATGTAACGAATTAATCAATACATAATCAGTGGGAAATAAGGGGGATACATTGATACAAAATACACAAACAACACTAATACATACAGTTGACCAACCATGGGCGACACAAAAAATCGGACAAAATTATATATTTTATGTCGTTTGCCCAAAAATGTAAACAATTCAAAAAAATCAAAACCATTACACAACCAGAGGACCGGGTCATATTGTTAACGCCATATTATGGCTCTTTACTGGAGGAAACCGGTAATGCAAAGAAATACTACCAGAAATAAAGTATCATTAAATAATCACTGTTGACATTTTAATATACTTTCACGTAGTTACTTTATGTCTCTATTTATCCAATATTTCAGGGCTAATTAAACCCCTATCAGCGTTAATTACTTGATAAGTGAAGTAACGAAATTAACTGTGGCATTTGTGAAATGCCATGAACGACTGAAACTCTCCCTCCGATATAAAAGCTTTAATTAAAATAGACATTATAATGTTGGCTCTCCGAAAGGGCAAGGATCTTAAAACATTATCTTCAAAATATTCCAGGATTTTGTCCTATTTCCTAAAGGTAAATGCTGATAGATTATTAATATACTTTAAAGTAAAAGGTAAAAAGAGAAAGGATAAAATTATTTTGATGACTATATTAGTTTTCTGCAGAAATTAGTTTTCTGCAGTATCTAGTAATTAATATACTATTGTAGATCTCCTGAAGATGGACGAATAGTCCGAAACGTTGTGATGGTAAAATAAAAGTAAGATTTGGAGCTTTGAAGGGTTATTCCTCACCTTGGTTGGTAGGATAACATTATTTTTTTTAAAGTAGCCTTACATTGGCTACCTCGCAATAGTTTCCCAAAGTAACCGAATCCCTGGGAGATGCCAGATAAATAAGACCAACTCCAAGGACATATCAGGACCTTGGAAGAGTAAGAGTGAATCACGAATTACGGATGTTAGGAACTCGAAGTCAAAGTTCTGCAAATGCTTGAGGATAGCAAGGGCGAATGTTTACTCTATGGAATGCTGATTCATAAACCTGACTAAAAAGTATGCAATTGATTGTCAATGTTTTAATTATAATTTTTACGAGTGATATATGAGTAACAAAATGCTAGGAGGGACGTTTCAGACCCGGGATTCATCCGTGAAATAGGACATTGTAATTTTCATGATGATGCTGCTATTCACTATGAGAGAACTGAAGGCGATACCAGAGTAACAAGGCGAAGCGAAATCAATTTTTAAAAAAAATTCGATTTTTCTGATTCGCCCTTACTCTTCCAAGGTCCTGATATATATATATATACATACACACAAATTTAAGCCACCGTTATTTTCCTGATCTATAAGACCTGAAACGTGAAATGTTTCTAATCGGGACTTCCGGATGATCAACATCATGAACGGGTTTCCTCTCTATCAACGAGGGCAAATTCATTTTAGTGCCAACATCTTTTATCGAAACATCAAGCAATAAAATAATTGAGAAAAACATAAAAAAAGAAAAACGTAAAGATCCGTTTAGAGCAAAAAAAGCAACACTTTTATGCAATGATTTCTCCGCTTAAGATAGTCCCATCGATAATAAAAATATAAATAACATTTTTATTTTTTTTTTTTTTTTTTTTTTTTTTTGTGCATCACCATAAAAATGCTCAGGTCATCTCGAATGTCTTTCGAAACTTTTTTGTGGAAACATTCGTAGGCTTTCGAGTGCTTTCTGTCAACTTACCACGATTTCCCAAATATTTTCAAGATATTTAAGAAAATGCTCATCTCTGTTAATAATTATTATTTTCTAATACTTCCTTAAATCCAAACGTAACTAAAATTTTCATAACTTTAGTTTGTATGAATATCAAATATTTAGAAAAAGTTTCAAATGAATCCACCGTTTCTTTAAGTATTCAACCCAAAAGATTAATTTTAGAAAACTATTTTTACCAACTTTTCTCGAAAACGGCGGAGAATTGGTCATGAGGTCAACCGTATAAGCGGGTTTCCTCCAAAAGGAGGAAACGCGATAAAATGCAGCAAGAAGGAGAACGAATGGTATTAAAAAACATGCAGGAACTGACTTTTCTGGATTCATGCACTTCCCTAATGAGCTTACAAAAAGGTACCCACATTCCTATGAAATCAAAAAAGTAAGCGTTACACCTTTTTCGCGCGAATTTTGCCACAAAAAAACATTTTCCGATAGGCGAATTCAGCTGTTTAACGAACGTGACCCTTGAAATTACACGAAATATTTGTGAATTTAAGGTTTTTAACTTAGGTCTATTTTTGCGCGAACAGAAGAATTTTTTATTTGTGTTTCCCTCAAGTACTGTTGAGTATAATATAAGAACATTGCTAAATTTCTTCTTCATTCTTCGTGGCTAAAATGAGCTGAGAGATAATGAAGAGGGTGCTGCCTCATTGACTACAATGAGAGTAACCCGTGGGAATTAATGCGGCCTCTTCTGAAATATATTTTCCCTTTGTCTAGAATTACTATTTATTTCGAATTCTACTTATGAGATTTAATTAGAATTCCCTATTTAATGGGAAAGGCAGCTTATTTTCTCGGAAGAATAAGGAACGTCCAAGGAGCTTCTATCGGTGCTTAGTCAAACCTCCATCTTCTTTTAGAAATTTAATTTTCTTTTTCATGAGCATTATTGACCATTTTTTCTCCCTTCTATTTTCCCATCTTCTTCCCACTTTATTTTTTTAGATATTTCTCCTTATAATCGGCTCTTCTACCCCAGCAGCCCCATCCTCCTTAGACCTCTATTGGCTAAAGCCAAATCCCTATAATGGCATTCAATTAAACATGGCAGTTTGGGCCCGCTTTTCATATGATTAATTGGAAGCAATACAAGAGACCCTTTGAATAAACAAGATATTGTTTTATGTAGATATAATGAAAAAAATAATTACAGAATGAAATATACAATATATTGTACTTGTAGTGTCAACTACTTGATGTGAATAAGAAAGCCGTTGTTACATCGTTGCCCTGCATTGGACTCGATCCGATCCGATAGCCACCGACTGTCGGAAGAAAAACACATGCATCTCAATGGAGGTGCTTATATTCGACCCGATCCGACGGCCACCGATTCTCGCCCGTTCAAACTTGTTAGTTTCTAGACCTATTTCGGACCGACGCACAGTTTAACGTCCAATGGACAAAAATTTAAATTTTTGTTTTCTTATATTTAATTTTTAATCCTCTAGTTAAGTTTAGAAACTATTCAAGGAACTAAAATCGTACAAAACTAATAAATATAAGTTTTATTTTGGACAACAATCACATTAGCAGTAGTATAAACAAAGAAAAGTCCTTAAAACCTGTTTTATACCAACAATCAGTTTGAGCCTCTCTCGTTGAAGATAGGACAGTGTTTTAATTGGGCGATCCAATGGAAATTACGTCAAAACTATTCCTTTTTTATCTGATATAATTGATTATGGATAATTATCCCCCTATTATTTATCCTGAATTATTCTTCATTGATCTTTGACATTAGTCTTAAGTACAAAAATTTGATAGACCATAGAAAAAAACTTCATCTGAACACATCCCAAGTTTTTTAGAGCTTAAAGTTTACCTCAAGTATAATGTACTGAGGACAATTTAGTTTGCCGAAACTTGCCGATTCCAAAGATTTTAATTTTTTAGATCCATCACATAATACAATTTATTTTTTCTTCCAAATTTGAAAAAATGAAGATAAATCCAAGAAAACGGTATTAATCCTTGGGCAAATGATTCAATTTAATCTGCAGGATGCACCTAAAGAAATATTAAGCAATGTTAAAAAGACTGCCAGTATAGTCCTATAATATATGTAAAAAATGTGGGAACGTGTTCACCGCAGAGAAAAAACTGTTATATAAATACTGGTTGAAACAATATGTCAACTTAGAAGAAATTGTTATTAATTTTTAACAAGAAAAAAGATATTCACGCCCTGATGGCCCTTCCAGCTTCCTTAGAGGTAGACATAAAAAAGAGTTTATAGCGTTATGTAAGAGATCGAAAAAACGCCGGGTTCTTTAAAATCTGGCCCAGAGCTTTCTTTACGGAGAAAAAATATAAAAAGGCAAAGCAAAATCAGTCCAGACATTAGTGAATGTATAATAGAGGATGACATTAATAATCAAATAGATTTTGGTTTCGATATAAGTTTACATTCTCAAGAAAAACGATTCAGATTCGGAATTAAAAAATTATTTAATAACTTCAAAGAAAATGGTAAAATATTATTAATCTATGACAATATTACTATAATTATAATTTACTACTATACTATTACTACATTATATGTTACAGTTAAAATATATTTTATAATTTGTTATTAATAATATTATAACCTGCTATATTATTTCTATTAATATTACAAATATTACAAGTAATATTATTATAGCCGTATATTATGCATTATTATACTATTGTTACCTTGTTTTGAGTTGATTTCAATTAATAAAAATGTTTATTTTAAAATAACTAGTGGTTAATTATATTTGTCCATAATCATCACTACTTCGTTACACTGTGCGACGACGCAAAATGGCGCCTAACGACATATTGCGTTTCTACATCTTAATCGATTTCAATGCATTTTTTTTTTTTTTTTTTTTTTTTTTTTTTTTTTTTTTTTTTTTTTTTTTTTTAATGAAAGCTAATAAAATTTAGAACAACTTTGCCAAATCACATTTTAGCACTTTCCTCCGAAGGAAAGTAGCTATTGAGGTTGGACTCATGACGGAATTTTTGAAAAATTTCTTCAAATCTTCATCGATCCTACCTAGTAGACAGCGAAAATGACCCCCGTTAAAAATTATATATATATATATATATATATATATATATATATATCTATATATATATAGTTTTTGTTTTTTCGTCACGAAACTTGGTATATAGCATTCAATTAGCAAACGATTGAACGAGTTCGTTAACCACCAAAATCGGTCCACCGGAAGGGGGGGTTTACCCCAAGCCCAAAACACTAATTTGACCATTTCAGCCGTAATATTTGTTATATTTAAACGAAACTTGGTATTCGTAGTAGTAATATAGAGAGAAAAGTGAGATATAAAAATGAACTAAATCGGTTCATAAGGAGGGGGGGTTTACTCCGGACCGACAATACCAATTCGCCACTACCAGCCATGATTTTTGGTATATTTCGACGAAACTCGGTATTCATAGTGGTAATCTACAGGTAAATATGTGTAGTAAAAATAAACTAAATCGGTTCATTAGGAGGGGGGGGGGGTTACTCCAGACCCACAATACCAATTCGCCACTACCAACCGTGATTTTTGGTATATTTCGACGAAACTCTTTATTCGTAGTGGTAATCTACAGGTAAATATGTGTTGTAAAAATAAACTAAATCGGTTCTTTATGGAGGGGGGGTTTACTCTGGACCCAAATTACTAATATACTCATACTGGTCGTAATTTCTGCTTTATTGTAACGAAACGCGGTATACGTCGTGGGTAACTCATGAGAAAGAAGTGTTGTAATAATGAGATGAATCGGGGGGTTTACTTTGTAATATATTTCAATAGAAAAGGCAGCCAGACATAGGTTCACAAAGGCGCCGCAAGGAGCGCTAGAGGGACTCTATCCGGTTCCTGCGTTAGATCAAAATACGATAATATGAGGTTTTTGTATTTATTACGTAGTGCAGTAGGTACTATGTGTAAACATAACACTGGAAGCAAATTAATAATTTATCAGTCACTCATTACAAAATTAAAAGAGAACTATTCATGTTTTTATTTTATTTATGTAGGATGTTTTAAGCAAATTGTTCTGGAAAGCAGTCTACACTACCCAAATTCTGAGGAAAGTGCTTAGTTATGCAGCTCCTGCGTGACGGACTTTTTGTTTTTTGTTTCCCAGGTTTATTAAATTACGACAACGGCCGACATGAGTGCCTACATTGATCCCGACCCGATCCGATCCGATTTAGTCACAGCTCGTCGTAGTGAAGTGAAAATGAGTAACACCTGTTCCTGAAAAGAAAGCAATTTTAGGTTTTTTGTATATGTTCGGAATGAAAAAACTACAATGCATCAATGTAGGTGAAATATGGTCAGCAAGATCTATTTTCTTAGAGCAGCGATTCAGATTCCTGTCAAGAAATCTTAGATTCGGTACACGGGAAGAAAGAAGGAAAATAGACTAAGTCACTGCAGTGAGAGCAACACTTGAAAAACCTGTCGGAAACTTCCAAAAATACTATACAGTTGGGGAATATAAAACCGTTGAGGAAAATCATAAAATTTATAGTTTTCCATGGGCGTATATAAGGGGGGGGGGTGCAGCCCCCTCCAAAATTTTGATTTCATGGTACAAACTTGTCTTAAAATCCTTAAAAATAAATTAAATGAGATCACTTAGTTCATAAAAAATATTTTATTTTACATGTTATAGCGTTTTAGTTACCTAAAACTATTGCAAGCTCTACATTTCTAGTATTCCATACCCCGGAAATGGTCTCAGCCCCCCGAAATTTTCCCAGCCCTTCCCAAAATTATTTTCTATATGCGCCCATGTAGTTTTGTTTTGTTTCACATTTCCTATTTTCAGTTAAAAAATGTCTTTAAATATTCTTTTTTCATTCTAGAACTAAACGTTAATGCCTTTTAAATAATAACCAACGGATCTTATTTACAATAAAACAATCATAATAAGTTTAAATAGGACAAAAGGCATGTGGCGTCTGTCAGGCACCACGCGACTTCTGCTGATATCCAATGGACGCGACCGCAGCAGGGTTAATAATTTTTTTCCTAGTTGAGAGCGACTTTTTTTTTTTTTTTTTTTAACGGATTCGTGTTTATTGCATTAAATACCTATTACGACAACCAGTCAAAAAAATCGGCAAGAAGGCCCCTAAACTTCACAATTACCTTCACATGAATGGCTTACAATTACTATAAGGGCTTCAAAAATATCAACCTTTAAATTCATTTAAATCTACCTGTTTTTTCATTAGTAATATAATAGAAACGGGAAAAGGTTACCGTTCGTTTATCGATGGTAAGTTGGCAGTAAGCCAAACCTTATACCGACTACAGCTAATTTAATCCTGATCTTTAAACCGATTAACTCTCCCACAAATAGGCTCAGCATTTCATGAAATACTGACTATTATGAAGATATACTACTTTTTAAAGGGTATTTTCAAAAGTATTGTATTTATTGGTTATATGTGGGGTGTATGGCAAGTAGACGACAATAATCATTTTTTGGGGGTGAAATTAGACCAAAAATGTAGCTAAATGCTGCCAATCGCAAGTTTCTATCTATTTTTGTTCCAGACATACCATATGCTGTTCTAAAGGTTATTTAGGGGAAAAATGTTTTTTTTTTTTTGTTTTTTTTTGTAATTATACGTCAATTTTGTCTATTTTTCATACAAACATTACTTTTTTTTTAATTTTACATTAAATTTGTTTAAGGTTAATGCACGTTCAATGTGCACAAGTGTCTTTATCAAATCGCAATAACTGTTCGAAAAGTTTATATTAATTAAAAAGTGTAGTTAGCGTCAAAGTTTAAGGAATCACTACTCTTCCAAAAACAATTCTTCAAAGTACCGAATCTCACAAAAGTTGTAAAATTTAATTACCTTTCTAACAGTATACTCAGAACTGAGAAACTGAATATCCCTTTTTCATAGTGCAATTAAAAATTTAGGGGGGAAAACCTGCTAAATAAAACTAATATCATGTTTAATTTGTGAACTTATCAAAAATAAATCAAAATTATTATAATGTGAATATATATATATATCCACCTTCCGTGGTAAAAATCAAATTAATTAGAACAAAAAAATATAAAATAAACAAAGAAAATAAATAAAAAAAAGTCCATAAAATTGAAAACATATTTGTAATAAAGAGATATTTAGTGATAGAAAAAGTATGAGGACTAGTGAACTGCCATAGCAACATTTAATGCAAGTTGAAAAGAGACACGGAACAGAAAATTATAAGCACGAAATAGAAAGATAAATATAATAAGACTACCTGATACCCGGCGTTCCATGCTACACCTATTTTCTGTATCTAGAAAAGAAAAAATAACTTAGAAACCAAATAAGTAATATTAAAATCTATTAACGCAAATCTGTAACTTTTTGGGTTCACAATTTCGAACCCTTGACCTCCGAACTGTCAGTCCTAGACGATATTGACCTCTCACTGACACTCCATGGATCAAGACCTACTTGTGTGCTAATTTTGGTCAAATGGTATGGATTTGTTTAAGTAACAAACATACAGATAGACAGCTGGTAGACTATTTTGACCTTTCCTATGATATTTCCCTAATCAAGACGTACCTGCGTGCCAAGTTTGTTCAAAATCGCTTGGTGTGGATTTGTATAAGGAACAAATTGAATCACAATAACAGAATCCTCTAACTTGATTTCGCAATGGCTTTTTTTCCACAATATAGTATCCCTATACTGTAGGAGTTTATTTAGATTCTGCAGGTTCCATCTTCTGATACTGCCTGCTTTACAATCAAAGTAATATACATTTTTTAAAGTATAATAATAATAATAATATTAAGATAGAGAAATATGATAGCGTAATGATAATAACTATAATAATAATACAAATAAAAATATTAAAAAAGAAACAAATAACAATATCAAAATTATAATTTAATTGAAAGAAATGAAGAATGAATATAAATAAATTTAATAAATGAATGAAAAAAATACTTTATTCTGGGACTTCGTCCCATAAGAATAATAATAAATACATATTGTTGAATAAAACAATTTAACCTAAAAATATAACTATAAATAAAGAACAAACAGAAGCAGAAAAAAGCTAATACAAATATTAGTAGTAAAGTTTCAAATAATAAAATAAAACATAAGTATATACATACGTACATATATTATAAAAATAAAATAGCGATTACGGAGGGATTGTAGAATACTGGAGCAAGAAGAGGATGAAAGATTGAAGCAATGATGAGACAATATTTAGAGGGGATGAGAATATAATTAAATAGTTCAAAGTAAATAATTAAATAAATATTAAAAAGAGAAGAAAAAAAGAAAAAACATATAAAAAAAAGGAAAAATTATAATCTTATCACAAACAAGAAAAACAAGTGTGGACTTGATTAAACGGAGAAAACACCAATACAATTTACATAGCTAAACTGGTCTTGCCTGGTGGTCAAATCTTAAGAAACGTCTTCCTGGAAAGGAGTAATGCAAAGAGGCAGGATTTAAATGCATGTAAGGAAGGAGAGTGTCAAACCGAAAGAGGGAGAGAGTTCCAGAAGGAGGATGCTCAAGAGATGAAGGAACGGTCAAAGAAGGGTCATTCCATGTCAAATCAATACAAAAAACAAACATTTTCAACCTCACTCTCTCAGAAATTGATGAAATTTGGTGAGAAGGTAGCCTTTGTATAGACTAAGAAAAATGCCAAAAAATATTGAAAAATATCAACTGATTTAGAAGTTACAGCTATGTAAAATTTCAAAAATTGACAACAAATGCCGGTACCTGAGATTTTTGAATGGCTATTGTGGCTCTTATATTTAAGCTAGAGAGCTAGGAGGGGTGTTATTTTAAAGCTCTTTGTAAGAACTTTCTTATGATATGCAACACCATATAGGTTAGGAAGGAAAAAATTAAAATAATTCAGTACTTAATTAAACTTATATTATCATTACATTTTCTAATGATGTAATGGAAGGCCCAATGGCGATGAGTGTCAAGGTATGAGCACTTAACACTGTGTGCCAAGAGTCGTGGGTTCGATGGGGTGGTGGCTTTTCTTTAGGAAAAAGAAAAGGCATCAGCCCTATCCTGGCTAGAAAAGGGTGGTAACCTATAGATAACCCATCCTAAAATTCTTAGTTAATAATAATGGATGTTAAAATTTAAAAAAAAAAACAAAACATTGTTTTAATAACGAACCTTAAACAAAATTTTACTCGCCTTCATCAACAAAACTACTTTAAGGAAATGAAAAGTAGCTTATCCTAGCTTACTACTGTATCCTGTTCCTGCGTTAGATCAAAATACGATAATATGAGGTTTTTTGTATTTATTACGTAGTGTAATAGGTACCATGTGTAAACATAACTCTGGAAGCAAATTAATAATTGATCAGTTAATCATTACAAATTTAAAAGAGAACTATTCATGTTTTTATTTTATTTATGTAGGATATTTTAAGCAAATGGTTCTGGAAAGCAGTCTACACTACCCAAATTCTGAGGAAAGTGCTTAGTTATGCAGCTCCTGCGTGACAGACTTTTTTTAAGGTTTGTTAGTAGAAAATGTAATGATAATATAAGTTTAATTTAGTATTGATTTATTTTATTTTTTTAATAAAGGTGCTTTCACTATTATAATTATGATTTCTAATTAATCACCTATTTTATTTAATAAAAAGTCCGTCACGCAGGAGCTGCATAACTAAGCACTTTCCTCAGAATTTGGGTAGTGTAGACTGCTTTCCAGAACAATTTGCTTAAAATATCCTACATAAATAAAATAAAAACATGAATAGTTCTCTTTTAATTTCGTAATGAGTAACTGATAAATTATTAATTTGCTTCCAGAGTTATGTTTACACATGGTACCTACTACACTACGTAATAAATACAAAAAACCTCGTATTATGATCTAACGCAGGAACCGGATACAGTCCCTCTAGCGCTCCTTGCGGCGCCTTTGTGAACCTATATCTGGCTGCCTTTTCTATTGAAATATATTACAAAGTAAACCCCCCTTTCCGATTGACCGATTCAGCTCATTTTTACAACACTTCTTTCTCATGAGTTACCCACGACGTATAGCGCGTTTCGCTACAATACAGCAGAAATTACGACCAGTATGAGTATATTAGTAATTTGGGTCCGGAGTAAACCCCCCCCCCTCCTAATGAACCGATTTAGTTTATTTTTACAACACATATTTACCTGTAGATTACCACTACGAATACCGAGTTTCGTCGAAATATACCAAAAATCACGGTTGGTAGTGGCGAATTGGTATTGTGGGTCTGGAGTAACCCCCCCCCCCCTCCTAATGAACCGATTTAGTTTATTTTTACAACACATATTTACCTGTAGATTACCACTACGAATACCGAGTTTCGTCGAAATATACCTAAAATCACGGCTGGTAGTGGCGAATTGGTATTGTCGGTCCGGAGTAAACCCCCCCTCCTCATGAACCGATTTAGTTCATTTTTATATCTCACTTTTCTCTCTATATTACCACTACGAATACCAAGTTTTGTTGAAATATAACAAATATTACGGCTGAAATGGTCAAATTAGTGTTTTGGGTTCGGGGTAAACCCCCCCTTCCGGTGGACCGATTTTGGTGGTTAACGAACTCGTTCAATCGTTTGCTAATTGAATGGTATATACCAAGTTTCGTGACGAAAAAGCAAAAACTCTGGCCGCTATCGTGTTAACAGACACACACATACATATATATATATATATATATATATATATATATATAGAGAGAGAGAGAGAGAGAGAGAGAGAGAGAGAGAGAGAGAGAGAGAAATTTTAAACGGGGGTCATTTTCGGTGTCTACTAGGTAGGATCGATAAAGATTTGAAGAAATTTTTCAAAAATTCCGTCATGAGTCCAACCTCAATAGCTACTTTCCTTCGGAGGAAAGGGCTAAAAAGATTATTTTTAAACATTTTAAAGAGATTTAAAGTTGTATTGCAATTGCAAGTACGTAACATATACATATATGATCATGTTTTGTATATCATCCAAAATATTAGCGCCTTAAAAAAAAAACAAAAAAATTAATAAATGGTTAACCCATTGGAATCCCATCATAAAACTTTAGGAATAAGTTCTCAAAAACACTTAGAAAAACATAAAATTTTGAAAATTTTTAATAATACGCTTTTTGAGATATAGGTACACAAATAAAATTTTGTTTTTGAATTTGAGAAATTTTTTCCTACCTAACCTGTATGGTGTTGCATATCATAAGAACGTTCTTACAAAGAGCTTTAAAATAACACTCCCCCCCCAGCTCTCTAGCTTAAATATAAGAGCAACAATAGCAATTCAAAATTCTCAGGTACCGGCATTTTTTGACAATTTTTGTCATTTTACATAGCTGTAACTTCCAAATCAGTTGATATTTTTCAATAATGTTTGGCATTTTTCTTAGTCTATACAAAGGCTACCTCCTCACCAAATTTCATTTAAATCTGAGATGGTAAAAAAAAATCACTGTGTTGATTTGACACGGAATGACCCAGAAGGTTATTTTATGAGTGGGAGGATAGAGATCGGAGGGACGGGAACGGGTACCACGGGAATGGACAGAGGATTTAAACTGAAGGAGGTTGAAGATATAGGAAGGGGATTTGAAAGAAATGGTTTGGTAAAGGAAGGAACCTAGGATGTATTGTCGTAAAATTATGACGAAAAGAAAAGAAATCATCCATTATTGCAATGGCTTATTCTTGCGATTATCAAAACAAAAATTCAATCAGGATTGTGCTCATGAGAAAATGTTCAATTATTTACAGCAGCATTATTTTCATAAACAAATGCACTACTTTCCTCAATTGTTGTGATACTAAAGATAGAGGTAAGAATTCTGTATACGCACTTTTGATGATATTATACGATATAATAATAAATAATGATTTGTCAGTAAATGAAATTATTTACAGTGATGGACCATCGTCTTAGTTTAAAAATAAATATGTCATTACTTTACATACTTTCAGAAAAAATTCACAAAACATTTTAGCGGAAATATTTTACTACAGCTCTTGTCAAACATTTAGTAGATAGGATGGGAGAAAGAGTAAAATCCTTGATCCCTAATGGAAGTTATCTGAAACTAAAAATGTAGAAAACTCAGTATAGTTTGCTAATGTTGCATCTAGTTTAATGACAACCACTAAAATTCTCCGTATGAGCCAAAAAGATAGTGAGTCTGCTATAATCATTAAGTTATTATGTAATGAATAACATATTGTTGTAATTATCATTATTTTATGTATAACATAAAGTAATGATGAAATATAAACTTGGTGCTAAAGATCCTAGCAGTCGAAGCAGCAAAGGGGAAAATCAGGCGGCCAGAGCATAGTACTGACTACACTATCTCCCTAGTGTGCCGTATGTCATGAATCAGATACCTCTATATTATCTGATTCATGAGCCCCTCAGGGCCCTTGTGGCCTGTTATGGGGCTGATTTTTTTTTTTTTTTTCTTTATTTATAACATATTGTTGTAATTATCAATAAAGGTACAACAAAATAAAAGTTATTTGAACATTAAATTATTGATTGACTTATTTTATAAATGTTTAAATATCTTATCACATTTTTGCCCAAGTAGATTTTTAAAAGCAAACTTTTAATTGGAATTCACAGGTTTTTAATTTGTATTTATTAAATTTTAATTTGAACTGTCATTTTAGGTGGTACAGTTAATAAATTATTGCCATATTTCTTTTAAATTAAATCTGCCTTTTAACCGTTTTTATAATTTGTCGTAACATTGTTCAGATAAGAAATGATTTAAATAACTTAAAGTTAATTTGAAATGTTCAATAAATATTAAATTATTGATTGACTTATTTTATAAAAATGACTTATTTTATTCCATGTCAGTTCAACCCAGCCATGACACCCAAGATCTCAGATTTAAATGAAACTTGGCATGTTTGTTCCTTTCATGGATATAAGTAAGAATAATATAGGTTTGCTCAATCTCAAATGGTTTATTTTTTACTCCCTGCTAATGTTTTTGAAATTTTGCAGTTTTCATCAATTAGACAAAGGAAGTACAATATGTTCTTGCGTAGAAATTAGATTATATCTTCTTTATTTAGCAATTGATGTTGATGACATTTTTTATTACAATACTTCAATAAATAAAGAAACCAGAAAAAAATAATATAACCGTAAAGTAATTACAAATGGTCTTAAAAAAAATCTGTAATTGTTAAAATAATTTGTTTTAAAAATGAAATATGGCGTTCCACACTCAGTGAAATATCGTCAAAAGAGAAAAATATAATCACAAAAGTATTTTTTTGTTTTATTATTCTACTAATGGTCCGTGTGGATGTAAAACCTTTGCAATGAATTCATCTTCTGTTGCATTCACCACACTCAAAATATCATAAACTTTCATAAATGCAATCAATGAAACATCCAGGATATAAATCTATTATTTCACAAATAAAGTTTGTTGCTTCTTACATAAATTGAAAGTATAAGCTGCTGTTTCATCACTACTAATTCTTCTAGCATCAATCATTCCAAATTCATCTTTTCGCTGAAAGCTGTAGAAATATCTCGTTCCTGGAAGAGATTGAACATCATTGAAGCGACTTTCCGAAGTCAGGCAAGTTGAATCAATTACCCCTTTAGAAATTAATATTTGCAATGTTGTCATTGTAAAAATCTAAAAGATCATTTGCTGTTGTCGTCCAGATGTCGTTGAGGACTACAGTATTCCCCATTCCATCACATTCTGTTTCTATCGTGACTGGTTACAAAAATTGACCACTAGGCTTTGCGGTGAAAGTCCTTCTCTTGTACACACAGATTCATGAAGTTTTATATCTTTTTATATTGCCCAGAAAACCCTTCACTGAAATAATGAATGTTTGTAACATTTAGGTATTTCTCATTCTCAATAGCAATTTTAGTTTTTTAAATCTCATATGCCATGCTCACATCATATTTAAGTTCATCCGAAATGATAAAAAGTGATAAAATTAGTTTTTCATTGCTTGCATCCATATCAGGAATCATTACAAGGTGAATTTTGTGTAAATCTCAGGTCCAATGGTAGTTTTCACTAAAATCCATTGAGATAACAGCTGTATTTGGGGAGGCTACATTCACCAAATTTTTGAAGAAGGCTGTGGTTCAACAATGTAGGAATAAATGCGGTATTAATTTGTTCACTTTTCTTTTAATTTATTAATAAACTCACCAACTGTGGTGGAACACCGGAACATTTCAATTCGATCAGCCGAAACCCAGAGACTGTACTCAACAAAATCTTCACTATTATTTTCCTTCAAATTGAATTTGTACTTTCATTTTAATTATGTACTATGATATTTATTAAATCTATTTTTTATTTATGTTAACACATTCGATGCGGACCAGATAGATCTATCGGGTGCCTCCCCACTCGCTCCTACGGACCCGATAGATCTATCGGGTAAGCCAAGTACTTTTCCATTCACTTAAAAGTGTCTCGTAGAGGGGATTTCTCCTTTACCTGCCCAACCGACCGGCGGGAAGACCTCAGATATCGTTCTTCTTTCAGAGGGTATAAATCGTTTGTGTTTTCAAATTTAAATTTTTAGTCTCCAACCACTTTTTAAAATATTTCAAGGTATGTGCATTTTTATTCAGTGTTTATAATTTTCGCAATTTTTGTGTTAATAAAACAAATATAACATGGTTATGTCAAAATTTGATCATACAAATTTCTCCCGTTTACGGGAAAAACGTGAATTTTAGACCCGCAATGAATGTGTTAAAGCTTACAATTTTAATGGTTTCTAAAATATAAGTGAGGCAAGTAATTTCTATTTTTGAAGTTCAAAGAAATTTATGGGATGAATTAATTTTTAAGTGTTAGTGTATAACTTTTAGAATAATAATAAAAAAAACTTTTATGTATCCTTTTCCCTTTAAAGGTTGTCCTTTTTCCTTTAAAGGTGGTATTTCATTCGTAGAACTCCATATTTCATTAAAAAAATATTTTGACAATATAGGATTTTTCTTCAGACCATTTGTCATCATGGAACCATCTAAAACTGTGACTGGAGGCAATTCTCTAAAGAACGCATGATATATGTATGTTCAATCAAGGTTTAAAAAATATGGAGAAAATGTATGTTCAATGTCGTAGAAATTGAAATATTTTTCAGGGTGAGTTTTGCAACATTTTCAATTCCAACTCATTATTCAAATGTTTATTTTATTATTTTTTTTCTATATCAGGTTTTATAATTGTAGTTTTGGGTAGCAGTGGTTATTTTTTATAGTTTTTATAATATAATAGCAAATAAGGGGTCTCCCGTGGTCTAATGGCTAGCGCCTTAGATTCATAAGCGGGAGATGGTGGGTTCGATTCCCAACCTCCGGCAGGAATTTTATCATCCCACGGCTCGCTGGTAAAATTCCTCGCTGCACCCTGGATGTCGGCGCTAATGACCTAGATGTAGATGCGCCGTAAAAAAAAAAAAAAAAAAAAAAAAATAGCAAATACTTTCAGGGTTATCTTTTTCCCCTTTGATGATATTCCACTTAATGTAGAAAGCCATTTTTCATTAAAAACATTTCTATTTTCACACTTTAGGATTTTTTTAGACCATTGGTAATTACTTTAAGGTTATATTAATTTAATTTTTGTAATAAAAAATGTCATCAGTGGTTGATAAATAAAGTAGATATGATTTATTTTCTATGCCAGAACAAAGTGCACTTCCTTTGTCCAATCTAGCAGGGCGTAAAAAATAAATAAACTATTTGAGATTGAACAAAAAAACGTTATATTCTTACTTATATCCATGAAAGGAATGAAAAAGCCAAGTTTTATTAAAATCTGAGATCATGGGTTCCATGAAAGGAATGAACATGCCAAGTTTCATTAAAACCGAGATCATGGGTGTCAAATCATATTTTTCTGGGTCGATTTGACATGGAATGATCCAAATGTTTAAATATCATTTCACAAATAGATGACTTTAGGTATTAAGGTAAACAAATAAAAGTATTTAAATTATTAAAGTTCTGTACAGATCCATGGGTTACTGTTGAAGACATAGTTTTTATTAAGCAAATGCATTTTATAAAATGCAATTCGCAACAAAAAAAAGTCAACTATGGAAAACAAACGGTAATCTGCATGTATACAGATCAAAAATTTAATATTTCAAATTACCTTCTAATACATGATAGATGATGGATATTAGTCCAAATTCTGAGAATATACGGCTATAATTTAGAAAAACACAAAATTTTGCAAGCTTACAACTGCAAAGTACTTAAAAGTTGTGGAAGTTAGATAAATACACCGAACTTTAAAAAAAAAGTTTTTCTGCTAAAGTTAATGGCGTCTAGGCCCAGTGTTGTTCTACATGTTCAAGAGAAATTATGAAAATTTATCTTAAATTATATTTGTCCAAATTCTAAGAGTATAAGGCTATAATTTAGATAAACATACAAATGTTAAAACTGAAAAGTTTTGTTCGTAAAAGAAAAACTTTTCGCAAAAAAAAAAAAAAAAGAAAGTTTTGTTGGCTTGCTAATCTCCACCTAGGCAATTTACCTAGGCAACACTGGAAAGAAAATGGCGATTTCTGACGATTCACTCTTCTTGAAGTTTCAAACCCATGACCTCCAAAGTATGAGAACCATTTGGTCGCGGTAATAGTTCTATTTAAACTTTATTATTATTTTTTTCTAAATTTCTTGATATACCAAATGCAAAAGAGGAAGAGCATTTTTTAAATTTACCGACCCTCTACCAGCTCTCCTCTACTGGAAGCAATCGTCAGGTGTTATATTCATCCGAGGCTTACCGCCCTACCACCTCCACCAGGTTAGTGTTGTGATTGTTTAAGTGCCAGCTGATGTCAACATCTGTTATACGCTGGCTCAGACATTTATTAATATATCTAGTTATTTAACTATTTGAGTACAAGGCTATCTAGATTTCTTTCATAAGTTCATAGATTTTTCTTAATTTAACTAAATATTTGCAAAAGGTTTTGTATTTGTTATTACAACAGTATTAAAACTTATCTTAGTAAATAGTGCCTAGCATGCAGGAACATACACTATTTAAAAGAAAAATATATTATTTTCCTTTTCTAAGCAACAATGTTTACAACGCAACGTTATTATGTTAAACTGATTCATATTTCTTTTTTATTTTATTTTATTAAACATGTCGAGATAAGAGTTCCATCAACGGGGTAGCATAAGATCTTCCATAAAACCTAGCGTCTCATCCTGGTTTCAAGAAAAGAGGTATATATTCTTCTTTGGGGGAAACTTTTTACGGCGAATCAATTTTTAGCGGCCCCTCCCGACGAAAAGTCACCTTAAGAAGGAATTAAAAACTTTTATTTCCTTAATTTAAAGTTTTCTTCTCTCCGAAAAAAGAAAGATCGCATGTTTTTATATTATTAATTCTAAGTCCTTTCTCAAGAGGGGCTGATTATTATATTTTAAATTAATTTATTAGAAACAAAATTTGCATAAAATCATTAAATGTTTCGCTGTAAAGAGTTTTTTTTAAAGATCCAGAAACTTTGCCATAATCAGATGTTTTTTGCGGTCCCTGAAAATTTGAAGTATTAAGTCCGAACTTTGTAGCACATTCCGACGAAGTGAAGCTGTTAAGGTTGCACCGATGAATGATTTTTTTTTTCAAATCTTCATCGAAAATTACACTTTTAAAAATGTATATATATATATTATGTTAATAAGTTGAATTTGTACATAGAATGTAAAGCAAATCATGACATTGTATATAGTTTAGGTATAAATAAAGGTTTATTACTATTTAATCCGGGTTGGTTTCCTTCTTTTACGGGAGACTAAATTTATTTCGGGGGATTTCAAGCCAACCGTAATAAATAATTTGTATATCTATACACATTTAGTGAATATTTAAGAAGTATCGGGCTATTCTCTCAGAACCCAGATGGACATCGTGCTGTTTCCTAGTCCGCTTTTGGTGGTTTATTTCTGACAAGATCGGAAGAAGAATCACCAAGCACAATGCTTAATTGTATATTTCTTAATCTTACGGGCTAGTATGGCATCGGAGCATCGCCCGCATTGCTTCCGATGTCAAGGTCTGGAAATTATTCCGTCTTGAGCAGACCCTCATTCCAGACTCATGCACGCCTAGAATGGACTTTCATTTCACCACTTCGTGTGGGCAGTGCATTTTACACCTACTGCCAGGTTTTCCTTGCCAGGGTGGTGTTCTCAGTTTTCTGGGATTAATTCTTTCGGGTGCTTTTGGCAACCAATGGTTGGGTTTATTTAATTTTTATTTTTTATATTAATTATTTTTATGTTGTTACGGAAGTTTTTTGTGCGTCTTTTATTAATAAATCTAAGACTTTTAAATACATTTTCGCTGTAACTGTGCCCTTTGGAATAAGCCCATCGGGCGATAATAAAATAGCTGTTACCCTTGCAGAATCAAAATAATACAAAATTGTATATATATTATATATATATATATATATATATATATATATATATACATATATATATATGTGTGTGTGTGTGTGTGTGTGTGTTAAAAGGCTGCTGGTATTAATATTTTTTTTTTCTTTTACCACGAAAATTGGCATATATCATTCCAATAACAAACGATTCAACGAGTCAACCATTAATTCGCGTCAGGTAATGAAACAATAAATATCGTGTACCATTAAATACTGCAATAAAAATGAAACTTAATTTAGGATAAGTAAAAATAAAATGAAATATAATAAGTAGGTATCATAATCAGAAAACTGATATTGTGATTTTTAGTGACTATTAAAAGAATTTTAAGTGTTTGTAATTTTTATTTTTTGACATAATGTAATTGTTGACTTATTTTCTTTTTTCGTTTTTTTTTTTTTTTTTTTTTATCTTACTACCTGACCCGGTGTCCCAAATAGCAGAATAAGTATTAAAAAAAAAAATTAAAGAATCGACTGTTAGGCGGTACGAAGTTCGCCGGGTCGGCTAGTAAATAAATAAAAACAAATTAATAATTTTGTCAGCTGTTACAAATACATATTAATTTATTTAAATTACAACGTGCACTTAAAAATAGCACAGATTATTGGGTCTGTACTGATGCCATTTCATTTCTCGAAAGAAACCAGAAAACGGATCAGCTTTTTCTAATAGTAAATGTAAAAGAACTCATTTTAATACAAAAGGGCGTCTGTTTTGTTGTGTATATAACCAAAATAAAAGGCCGAAATTATTCATGTTTATTTTGCATGTTTATAGGTTACTATAAGCGAAGTCTATAGGATCTGGCACACAGTGGAGAAAACGAGAGAAAATGGAATGTCTGTTTCTGGAGTTAATTTTTACGGTGTTTAATCCTTGCTCAGTCAATGAATGAACCCCTGTTCCCTTGTTCCACACAAAAATGTTTAAAGTTGAAAATGTTTAATTTTTTTGCTGTTGTAAGATTATTCCACATGTCTTTAACATTAATTTGGTCTATTTACAGCCCATTTTATTGATCGGTGTTTTTTATTCTTTAAGTGAACATAAAAACAAACTACTTTATAATAGTAGCTGCCCAATAAAAACAATTAAATAAACGAAAATCTATCGCAAAAGACAAGAATAGAGAAAAAGACTTATCCAAGCTAATGTTTGCATTAATTGATTTATGACTAGGTATCAGAGAATGGCAACTTGTTTAGTCTAATAAATAATAGTAAATATTATAAAAACAGGACAAATAAAAAGTTTTGTTAAAACAAATTTAATTATTATTCTCTTTAAAAAAAAAATCATTAGTACGTTGAACAGATCTTGGTATTTTAGGACTTATTTTTATGACATCTAAAGAAAGTAAGAGAGAAACTGAAGATAAATAGGTTTAATTCAATTAAGAAAATTATATGAATGACAAGAGAGGAAACATATAAGTTTATACATTACTGATAACGAATATCCGGTAAACAAAACCAAACTTTACATCACAGTTTGCGTTAAAGTAAAAAAAATTGGATAACTTATTAATACTCTTTCAATTTTAAATATGAAAAACCAAAAATCTTGTTATGTCATTTTTTCTCAAATTTGGTCACATGGTTCAGCTTAAATTTGTTTCCATTTGGTTCCACTTTTCACAAATATTTCGGAAAAAAAAAAAAAAAAAAATACAATGTTTATGTGATACAAAAGTAAAACGGAATAATTGTTAGAAATAAAACCATTAAATATGTACTTAACGAAGGATTTCATTACGTTTTACCAAATTTTTAAACAATAAAGAAATTACAAGAAAAACATAGTCGAATTTCTTTTTTTTTTTCAATTAAAAAAAATCAATTTATTATGACTGTTTTTTCGTAGTAAAACTTCTTACTGCATCATGTGTTTCAGCTTTTTGGACATTAAATTCTAAAATGGCAGCTCTTCTAGTATCACAAATATTATAATGGGGAAAATATAAAGACTTTATTTATTTTTGTTTAAAAAACTCTTATAAAAAATAGAAAAAAACTCTTACAAAAAAATTTGGAACATTATATGAATCAAATATGATGAAAAGTATACAGTACTGATGTTTTAAAAAAATAATGGACCGGCGGAAATATAATGTAAAAATTATTAATTGTTAGAAATATAACGTTTATAGGGGGATTTTATTACATGCTACCAAGTGTATAAGCACTGATTAAAATACAAAATAATAAATGAAAAAAAATTGTTACTAATTAATAAAAAATCCATTCCTTGTAAATGTTTTAGTTTATATTTAATAGCAACTCGATCCGTGGTACTTTTTTCTGTATTGTTCTCCTTGACACCAAATCGTATGTTCCAGAGTATTCCGTGCAATAAATACGAGAAAGGGACCTCGTGTGGTCTCGCAAATATTATAAAAAATAAAAACAATTGATTTCATTTAAAAAATAATAAAAAAAAACGAAAAACTCAATGAAAATTAGATGCATGTACAGATCACCTTGACAAAGCACCTTCTTGATAACGGATGTCCGGTAACTGATTCAAAAAAAAATAAAGACGGATAATACATTGGTAATATTGCATTATAGATATTTAAACACCACAATTAGATAATTAAAATGTTCTGTTTATTTATTTTATTATAATTATAGCCGCTACAACCATCAAGGTCAAGCCGAATGAAATAATTGCTTAAAATGAAATTATCTATATCAATATCACAATATAAATAATTTATTTTTGAACTGCATGTAGGATTTATTACATTTCACCAAGTTTGCAAGAATTGAATAAAATACTAGATATGTATTAAAAAGATAAATATAGAAATACATTCCCAAAATATTAGTAATTAAAGAACAATTCATTGAGTATGTATTATTTCATAGCGACTAGTTTTGTCTGTACCGTTATTCTTGGTACGTATTTTTTTTATTTTTTTTGGTCGCACCAACATCATGGTCATTAGGGCCGACATCCATGTTGGAGCGGGAATCTTCTCAACGGGCCCCGAAATGTGGAAAATCCCTACTGCAAACGGGACTTGAACCCTATCTCCCGCACGAGGATCTAAGGCATTAGCCACTAGACCACGGGGAGGCCCTAGTACTGTTTAGTATCGGAAATTTTAAAAATGATAGGAAATTTCAAAATAAAATAAATTATCCTGAAATATTGTTAGAAGAGAAGTGATAATGAAAGTTAAAGTTAAGAAAAAAAAATGTCCTTAGGTACTGATAACGTTATACGAATGCTGTATCATAAAATCTTTTCATTACTTCAGAGGAAAATGAGAAATTAATTAAAGAAAAATAGAAAGCACAGAGCATGTATGAATTAGATACAAGGAAAAATATACTCTTACACATTTCTGACGAAATATTAATCATAATGTACTGTAGAAAGTGACAGAAATTCAATAATAAGAAAATATCTACTCAAAATCTCCTAATATAATGGAAAATTTTTAAAAAATAGCGAACTACTTTTAAAATTTAATTACGTTCTATGAAATAAGTAATCATTAAAGGAACCACATAAAAATAAGGAATATAAAATACCCACTAGACAAATTAACAAAAAAACAATTCATTACAAGTTAGTTTTTTGTTTTTGTTTTTTTGGTAAGGTTCTTCTTGATATTCCGTCGGTTTTTCGTGTAATAAATAAATACTAAAAACGAAGATCGAGCACACTTGCAAATTTAATTAAAAGAGAAAACAGAAATGATTTGTTTTTCTATAAAATAAAAAAAAGATACCATTCGATTAGGAATATATTTTGAATGAGATAAAATGAACCCTGAATGAAAATTACTGATAACGGATACCCGGTAAATAAATAAAAAATTAAATACGGAAAATATATTGCTAATAATGCATTGAAGAAACATATTTGAGTGAAAAAAATATGATGTAAAGTTTGTAGTAATACGAGTAAGCATTGAGGAAAATAAAAGTTAAAAAAAAAAGTACAAACAAATAGGGATTATTGAAATACATTCATAAAAAATAATTCGTTGTGAATATTTTATTTTATATTATATGGCAACAAGTTTTGTGGTAGTTTTGTCTGTCCTTCCTCTTGATAGTTCATCATGCGCTTCAGTTTTTTGTGGGTTATTAATATTATAATAAAAAATATACTCGTGTAATCTCAAAAATATTATTAAGAGAGAAAATATAAAGAATTTATTTAAAAAAGAAAAGAAAAACACTAAAAAAACAAAAAAAAAAAAAAACTGACTGATTTCTATCCTGGACTACTGCAGCAGAAGATGAGTCGTGATGCCTTCGTTCCTTCTGTACAATGCCCATTAGCTTCATCCATGGATTTGCCCCTTGGGCATGCCCTCCCATGCCACCGGTCTGCCACATGGTGGCACCGTCGCATGGCCGTACGCTTCGACTTACCGAGCGGCACTGACTCCGAACAGCCCCCACCACTGCCTCCTCTCCCCCTCCCTCCCTCCCTCTTGCTCTATGGAGGACCGGGGGGTCCTGCCAGTCCGTCTTGGGGCATCGAGATGCATTCATCGCAATATCGCTCTAAATCGATTTATTTATTTTTTTAATATTACTGCGATGCGGACATAATTACCTTCAACGCTCTCTCTGCAATTATTCATCTTAGGGGGGAAAAATTGCTCTTCCGATCTGAAATTAATACCAAAACCCATTCCTAATAAGTGCCAATATTTTTTTTTTTTTCAAAACTTTATTTGGTCTGGATCTTGTCCATTTTAGCGCATTTCATCCCTACTTCAATAGAGAGGGAACATACTTATTGAAGCTGATCCGAAGGTCACGAAAATGTCGGTGGTTCAACATCGAGTACAAATATATATACTAGCTGAATACCCGTGCTTCGTCACGGCAGATAAGTAGTTATTTTATAGCACGGTTCCCGTCATACTAAATTTTACTCATCAATTGATAAGTAATCAAACTATAATGTTTCTTGACACTGAGGATCTACAGGTTAATCAGTACAGGTTAAAATTCATTTTCAATAATAAATGCACGTTAAAATTTAAAAATGTATGTTTCCAATTTGGAAACACCTATTATATTTGTTGGCGTAAAAACATGATAAAATGTTAATCGCCACTAAATCCTGATCCTAATCCTCCTCCTATTATATTTGCGAGCATTACCAAGAAGGGTTCTGACTGGGGATGCTGATGGGTGAGGTGGCTGTGCAAGCGTTCAGGTGCTCCAGAGCAGCAACAGCTTGTGTGAAATTAAGTAATCGAAGGACGCAAGAAATAAAACAGCCTTGTATTTTGTATTGCCGGCAAAAATAGTTAATATTATGAAAAGCGATTTTTCCAGGACGTAAATATGAGCAGGATTGTTTCCATTTACCGGAATGATTTAATAAATAAATAAATAATGAATACTTGTATATTGCGTAATGTCTCAATAACAAGCAGAACAAAATAGAGCTATTAGAATAAGTGTTATCTAAATTATATTTTCAAATGACCAGAAAATACGTATATAAATATAAGGAATACATAAAATAAAACATACTTTACTAAACGTTATATTAAATAAAACGTAGTTTACCGAGCACCGATGAACCTTAGTGTTAACTCTTGAAAACTCCAAGCCTTAGATTGTGGGTCCGATTCAAACTAGGCCACACCTCTGTCAACAAAAAGGAAGACAGCAGTCTTAGTTTTGATTCGAAAATATGCTTGTGCTCCCATCGGTGTTCAGCTTGCCTCTTTCTGTAAGTAATGACAATGATCTATTTCCATTCTATTAGATACATCACTCCCGTGGCATCATTTTTCACAGAATATTTCGCTCAGCTTGTCGCATACTATTCCTAAAGGTTTCTGAATGTGCTCGTGCGAGATCTGGAACATTCCTCTACAATTTTAAATGTTTTCAGCTTTGTTCGATATTTACATAATCCTTGGCCGCAGCCACTAGACCACGGAAGACCCACTGTCCTTTTATTATGCGTAATTTCTATTCTACACGTCGCGATATACGAATGTGCCTCAGTTTGTTTCATTTTAAATATATTCAGTACATATTCGGCCCAAAAGTCAGTAGTGCACCTCGAAAATCACGACAACACTATCCAGACATTTCATTCATTATATATAAATAATGCATATGTTACTATCGTAGGTTTACCAATATTTGTTAACAAATAATATTAATTCAATTTCATAAATAGGTCGCAGTGTCCCCCATCCCCAGTTTTCGTACATCCTGTAAATTATTTCTTGCTGGTGTTCTATTAGCTTATTATATATTTCAGTTATACAGGGTCTCTCGCATTGAGAGGTCATAACTTTAAGGGTCTATTCTGAAAGTCATTAGTAGTTCAGTGAAGCAGAAATGAGCGTCCTATCTCAACATGTAGCAGAGCTGCTCAAACATTTGTCTATTTTCAAAACCATTGTTTGTTTTTTTTTTCATTAAAAAACTTTGTTTTTGGACTCTACATTAAATTTAGAGTAAGAAACGCCCGTTATTGAATTACTGCCGTGCAAATTAAGAGCTATACTAAAAGCCAAATTGGTATGACCTATTGATATTAGTGTTTTCTTAAATTATTTAATATTTTTATAATCAGCTACTTGTAGACTTTGAGGTTTGCCTCCGCCTCAAACGTTGCATTATTTAATAAGCTTTAAAATGGGACCTCGTAGCTTTAGAAAAAAAAATTATTTGGATCTAATTTTATCTGATTTCTTTTGGCTCCTTTGCACTAAAGCACATTTATTAATTTTGATTTAGAAATCAGAATTCAGTTTTTCTAAAACTAAAAGGTTCAATGATTTCTTATTGGAAATTTAATGTAGATTCTAAAATGTGGTCGTTATTTACGATACATTATTCAGAAATCCTAATACTAAGTCAGCTCTGCTTTATGTTGAGATAAATGGCTCATTTCTGCGTCCTAAAGAAAACCCTAAAGTTATGACATCTCAATGAGGGACACCCTGTATAGTCAGTAGTGCACCTCGAAAATCACGACAACACTATCCAGACATTTCATTCATTCAAACATTTTTTCTAATTCCGTTGGGAATCCAAGTTTTCTTAAATTGGCCGATAAACCAAAAACGTTAAAAAAAATAATAAATCTAAACCAATCCAAACATTTTCATAAAAAAATAAAGTTGACGGCTTCCTGCCACCACTTATAAAATATCCCAAAAAATTATAAACCTTCAACAAGATCAATTTTCCTACTGGATACTAGAAAGAACATGAATGAAAATGTATGGATAATGTAATTTGAATATCAAGTCACTAATATTAAATAAACTCTGCAGGCATGCAATGCGGAACTGCAGTATCATGCTTCATTATGCCTTATTTAACACTATTAAATAAGCTCCAACTCACAGGAACTGCGTAATCAATCTTAGCGTGTTTCCGTTACGTTAATCACTAATGTAAATTGTAAAGCTTAAAATAGAAAAAGGGTCTATATATATATAAAAAAAAAAAATATTTAAAAAATCAGTCCCGCAACCGGCCACAATGACCCAGAGGGGCAGAGACAGGCGAGGTATCTGATTCTTCACCATATGGCAAACCAAGGAGATCTAATGGTCAGTAGCACTTTATAAGGGTTGACCTCATAGTAAATTATTTAGGGACAGGATATGTATATTAATGTAAACAATTTAAAGTTTAAGATTTACAAAAAAAATATTGTTACATAGGAAAGCCCCTGAAGAGGTGCGAAAAGGCACGAAACATGTCGGGCGAAACATAACAAATAAAGCAGTTAATGTGAACAAAGAGTGTACTGCTTTATCGACCCCATGCCAGAAAAACAAACAAGAAAAAATATATATTGGGTCATCGTTCACAAAAATTAATACATATATATATATATATATATATATATATATATTTAATATTTAATATATTTACAATTTAAGTCTGAAAATATAATTTAACAAAAATTATTCAACACAGACGCATTGTGAGAAGATTTAAAGCTTTGATTGAAATGAAAAACGTCATTCGGAATAAAAATATGCAACTTTCGTGTTTGGATTCAATTACAAGAAACCAAATTTAATAATAAATGCCGAAATAAGCGGAATATTGAATGGAAAGATTATTGGTGCAATCAACGCTCAGTGTTCAATCAAAGTTCATTTCTAGGGTCTCCTGAATACTGAACAATACTTTGTATCGGAATTTCCTTTTAACATTCAATTTACACTAGTGATAAAGCATCGATTGTTGTAATTAATTAGACTTCGAAGAATAATGAGGTCTACAATTTACTACATGTTTTCGTAATTTTTATTTTTATAGGATAACACTCTGCACTTAAGCAGGAAAACTTGTCACCATAAGATGGATCCCTTAAATATGACAATCTACTAGGAGGGAATTGAAGAATTAATTCCCATCAGAAGCATAAGCCAGGATTTTAAGTTCTCTCCACCAGTAACGTATCCGTAACTTAAAATCTATCAAGAAAGTATGCGAGCATTGGACTCTACCAGAAACGTATCGCAAACATGACACCACCAGAAACGTATCCGTACGTTACTCTCGACTAGGAACGTATCCGTAACTTAAAATCTAGCAAGAAAGTATGCGAGCATTGTACTCCACCAGAAACGTATCGAGAAACATGACACCACCAGAAACGTATCCGTACGTTACTCTCGACTAGGAACGTATCCGTAACTTAAAATCTAGCAAGAAAGTATGCGAGCATTGTACTCCACCAGAAACGTATCGCAAACATGACACCACCAGAAACGTATCCGTACGTTACTCTCGACTAGGAACGTATCCGTAACTTAAAATCTAGCAAGAAAGTATGCGAGCATTGTACTCCACCAGAAACGTATCGCAAACATGACACCACCAGAAACGTATCCGTACGTTACTCTCGACTAGGAACGTATCCGTAACTTAAAATCTAGCAAGAAAGTATGCGAGCATTGTACTCCACCAGAAACGTATCGCAAACATGACACCACCAGAAATGAGTCTGTACATTAATGTCGACTAGGAACGTATCCGTAAATTAAAATCCAAGCAAGAAAGTATGCGACCATTGTACTCCACCAGGGCCTTATCCCAAACATGACACAACCAGAAACGTATCCGTACATTAATCTCGACTAGGAACGTGTCCGTAACTTACAATCCAGCACGAAAGTATGCGAGCATTTTACTCCACCAGGGACATATCCCAAACATGCCACGACCAGAAACGGATCCGTGCATATTACTCTCGACTAAGAACGTATCCTTAAACTGAAATCCAGCAAGAAAGTATGCGATCATTGTACTCCACCGTACAAACATGGACGTATCCCAAACATGACAGTCCACTAGAAACGTATCCGTACATTACACGTCAGCTAGAACGCATCCGAAAATCATATTCCACCAGGAACGTATCAGTACATGGAACTACTCCTGGAACCTATCCGTACATTATACATTAGCAAGAATGCATCCATCAGGAAGAAATTATCCGCATATTACACTCTGGCATAAAAGTATCCGAACATTACACTCCATGAGTAAAGTATACGTAAATACTAATCCCCTTGCAAAATGTCTGTACATTACACTCCTCCAGAAAAGTACCCTAATCTTTTACTCCACCAGGAACTTATGGGTGAATAAAGCTAAACCAAATCCCTGAACTTGAATATATACCGCGACCATAGAATAGCATAACACACTATCGATTCCATGACCATTAAAGGCACTCTATAATGACCATAATTACATTACATTTTACCAATACCATAATTTTGCATAACACATTATCTAGCCATAAACATGAATTATAGTCTTTGAAGGCTATGAATAACTCTCTACAGACACGATAGTAGGGCGTATATAATAATAATAACACTCTAACAAGACCATATTCTTGCATAACACCGTCACAAGGAGGGACGAAACACTATAAACGTGTCTGTACAATCTCAGGCTAATTTAGCCAAAATAAGATTTCCTACGACTTCCATTCTTCTATTTATTGTTTAAATTCTTTTGAAGTTGTGAATATGTTTCAGGGTCTACTCCTTAGGTAGAACCTATGGACGCATATGTTACTATCGTAGGTTTACCAATATTTGTTAACAAATAATATTAATTCAATTTCATAAATAGGTCGCAGTGTCCCCCATCCCCAGTTTTCGTACATCCTGTAAATTATTTCTTGCTGGTGTTCTATTAGCTTATTATATATTTCAGTTATACAGGGTCTCTCGCATTGAGAGGTCATAACTTTAAGGGTCTATTCTGAAAGTCATTAGTAGTTCAGTGAAGCAGAAATGAGCGTCCTATCTCAACATGTAGCAGAGCTGCTCAAACATTTGTCTATTTTCAAAACCATTGTTTGTTTTTTTTTTCATTAAAAAACTTTGTTTTTGGACTCTACATTAAATTTAGAGTAAGAAACGCCCGTTATTGAATTACTGCCGTGCAAATTAAGAGCTATACTAAAAGCCAAATTGGTATGACCTATTGATATTAGTGTTTTCTTAAATTATTTAATATTTTTATAATCAGCTACTTGTAGACTTTGAGGTTTGCCTCCGCCTCAAACGTTGCATTATTTAATAAGCTTTAAAATGGGACCTCGTAGCTTTAGAAAAAAAAATTATTTGGATCTAATTTTATCTGATTTCTTTTGGCTCCTTTGCACTAAAGCACATTTATTAATTTTGATTTAGAAATCAGAATTCAGTTTTTCTAAAACTAAAAGGTTCAATGATTTCTTATTGGAAATTTAATGTAGATTCTAAAATGTGGTCGTTATTTACGATACATTATTCAGAAATCCTAATACTAAGTCAGCTCTGCTTTATGTTGAGATAAATGGCTCATTTCTGCGTCCTAAAGAAAACCCTAAAGTTATGACATCTCAATGAGGGACACCCTGTATATTTTATTCTGTAAGTATAATTTTCTTGGGTAAATAACCATTAAAGTGAAACGTAATTTTTTTAAAAATTTTCATATTCTTTTCTCTTTTCGTAATCACTTTTATTTCGTTTGATCTTTATATTAAATAACTTATTTTGGAATTCGTTTCTTCTTTTATAAGTGTCATTCTTGGAATATTTCCTCTATTTTTGGATCATTTGATTTTATGTTGTATTGTTATTAATAATTAAAAATTATACGTATGAGTTATAATAGTATTTAGCGAATAGCCTTGGTTGTGTATGTTCATAAAACAAATCAATACATCAAGGTTTGTCGATTCTAGGCACATTGGATCGATAAAGAATTGAAAAAATATTACAGATATTCCTGTAACCACAAGAGAAAAGTGATTTTTTTTATTTAATTATTTGCGATAGAAATGCTATGCCATGACATAAAATGTTAGAGAAACGGGCGAGAAAAACATAAAAGTTGGCTGAGATTATTCGGCGAATGAGAAGAGGTGGTCTTAAAGATAACATCTCCTATTCAACAGGCAGAAGTTATTATGGTTTAGAATTTAATTCATGCAATCAAGTACATTTATGAATGAATTCCCCATTTTTTCTTCTTCTTTTTTTTTTTTTTTAAGATTGTCGAAATATAAATACATAAAAGTAAAATGATGTCGTAGCTTGCTGGTGTTCTATTCAGAATATTCTTTTTAAAGTCTGAGAATGAATGAGGTCAGACCTTAAGTCCTTTCCTACCTCTATGTTTCTATTTTCTTCTACCTCCCTGGAATTCTAGAAATTTTCGCCTGTTGACGTTAGTATCTAGTCTTTCTTTCACTCCGTCTTTCACTTTTATTAAAATTTCACTTGAAATCTTATTGCAAACGTAAAAATATATATTTCAACTTTCCTATTTACTCTTATTATTATTATTTTATTTTCGCGATGCACCACATCGTCGGTGAATGGCATCGAATTACTCTTTAGAAAACTCAACAAATAAATTGAAATTGAAAATGTATTTAATATAGAAATAAAAGAAGTTGCGGCTGCTCTCATATTTAAACCATATGTATTTTTTGTTTCATATGTCTAAACCTATATACACAAATAATTATATATTTATATTTTTTAAGTGTGTAGTAATATTGTTAATATGGTAGCTGCTGTCAATAATGCCCCGCGGTAGGTATGTCTAATTTCTTTATAAGAAGGCAGTCGCCAACGGCCATAGCCACGTTGAATACACCGGTTCTCGTAGATCACCGAAGTTAAGCAACGTCGGGCGTGGTCAGTACCTGAATGGGTGACCGACCACGTGCTGTTGGCATTAGAAAAGGGTGGCTACCTGTAGATAGCCCGGCGCTAATAGCCAAATAGTTGATGCGCCGTAAAAAAAAGAAAAAAAAGAAGGCAGTCGATTAGTATATGTTAGACATTTAGTTCCGTATTGCAGATCCGACACGTTGGTGTTTCAGTTTTAGTCATTATGGAGTGATGTGTGTGTGTGGCCTATTCGCAGTCTTCCATGTACTACTCTTATTGATATAGATCTTTTTTCCCCCATCAATCATGAAACAGTATAGACATTTTATATAAGCAATAAAATAATCTCTCTTTTTTTTATTTGTTTGATATTTGAAATCGGTACAAAATATAAACTGGTAAATTATAATTTACCTGATAATTATCAAGTTAGTTGGCTCAGATACTAAAACAGGTGGTGGTGGGGGATTAAATTAAAAATAATACAATATTTGGAACAAGCGAACCATTTTTGGTACTTCCTGCGTGGGGCGAACAAATATTTTAATGATCAGAATATGATCAGCTAAATCACTGGGCCACTGTCTATTTAGCCCGCCTGGGAGAATTGTCTGTAGAGGGGATTGGGTAGTTAGAGATAGAACTTCCCCCCGCCGTGTTTCAGTGTGTGTGTTTGTTGTTGAGCGAATAAGCCGATTCAAAAGACTAAAAGTTGTCATAACGTCGATACAAATGCAAAGTGTCGACTGTGAAAATCATCAGTTTTCAGAGTGAAAAACCTTTTATTCATTACTTTGCTTTTGGACAGTCAAATAGTCTGCAGATTCGACCTTTTGACAGTGGTTACTCTCCCCTTTCACTGAGTGAACTTAGATTCGAGAGTCTGCCGTACATCAATCCAACAGCAATCAGTATAGATTGAGAATAAAAAATGCGTTTATTCACATTCGATACTTTGCATTTGTATCGACAATAATTAATCTTTTTTTTTTCTTTTTTTATTTGCCTCGCCGACTTCTTGGCATTGCCATAGTTAATTTTGATTTTCTTTACATAAATTTCATATAGTCAAGTCTGGAATTTACTTCTTTTTATGTATTTCATGTATTTTAAAATACTATTCTTTTGTTTACTAATTATGTTCGCAAATCATGTTGTGGAATAAATAAATGAATATATTTTTTCAAGAGTGTCAGCCTTCTGCACTTTATTACATGTGTCCAAGAAAATCTTGAAATAATTCTTGAAATTATGGAAAGACTTCCAAGTTACAATTTTTGTAGGGATCTGTGAGTATATTTTCCTTTCCCCTCCCTCCTCTAGAGGTAATGGACGGGCCCGTAGCTAGAGAGAATATTGCAGATTCTGTATATGGAAGGGAGTCAGGCTCACTGACCTGAAACAAACTCAACAGTTTGTTCTTTCAGGTCTCTCTCTTCTTTCTGCATTTCTTAAAAGCCACGGCGGCTACTTCACTCTCTCTTATTTATTAACGAATACCGAAATTTATATTTATATTATGAATTTTAAAAATAAATCTGTAACTATAATATTTGGTAGATAAGAAGGAAAATACATGATGCTACATAATATTGTATACATACGTACATATATATATATATATATATATATATATATATAGAGAGAGAGAGAGAGAGAGAGACAGAGAGAGAGAGAGACAGATAGATAGATAGAGAGAGAGAGAGAGAGAGAGAGAGAGAGAGAGAGAGAGAAAGAGAGGAGACCAATCTGAAAGGTAGCTGACCACTTTGGGCAACAGCATTCTCCTAAACCAATAATAGGCAGTGATTTAGAATAATAATATTTTTTTATTATTATTAATTTATTATGGGTGTTTTCTCCTCAGTCTCCTGGAATAAATTCTTTCGGGGGCTGTTGCCAACCGGAAGAATTGTTTTTTATTGATTTTTTTGTTGTTTTTTACGGGCGTTCATTTAAAAATTTCCGAACCGTTGTGGCGGTATCAAGCAGTACCGCTTGTTGGGCATTTTTAATTAGATCCTCCGGCAGTTTCAAATAGGTATTTGCGGCAAATGTCGTTTTTGGAATGTGCCCGTTGGTCGAGATTATGACGGCTGTAATCCTTGCGGAGTCCAACTTATACAAGTCTTTCAGCTCTATGGCCAACTCCTGATACTTGCGCAGTTTCTCGGCATATGATTTCCGGATATTCTCATCATTGGGGATTGCGAAATCAATAATATCGGCTCTCTTACTTCCCTTGTCAATGATAAGAATGTCCGGTTTATTGTGATGGACAGTACGGTCCGTTAACATTGCTTCGTCCCAATACATTTTAATTGTACCTTTCTCCAAAAGTCGATTTGGGACGTAGCGGTAATAAGGGACCACACCATCCAACATACCATATTTTTCTGCGAGTGCTTGATGATATATTTTGGCCACGTTATTATGCCGCTGAAGATAATCGGATCCCGCAAGAATCTCACAGCCCCCCGTAATGTGCTGGATCGACTCATACGTTTTGTTACAAAGTCTACATTTGTCAGAGATGTTGACATCCTTCAAAACGTGACGTCGATAGGATCTTGTTGCTATTACTTGATCCTGGATGTTATTTTATTATTTAATTAATTTATTATTATTATTATTATTATTGGTCGAGGAAGAATTGAAATATCATTTAAACCGTTAGAAATATCGCAAAATCATAAAGGACCTAAGTTGTAGCTCTCATCAAGCCCCTTCAGGCACGTAAATTTAGCTATGACGAGCGTGCCCAAAAGTCGGCATCTCTTCTTAACTCCATAATTAAAAAAAAAAATAAAGAAACACGTATATTTTCAATTTTAATTGTTAAAACTAATTTTTTTGGGGGTTCAAAAATGTCGAGTCTGAAATGTCTTGATGGGAGCAACAACTTAGGTCATTTGCAATGTTGCGATATCTGTAACGGTTTAAAAGATATGTCGATTGTGACCCGCATATGGGGGACACCATGAATGTTGTCACGAAATGAGTTATATAGTATTCCCAAGATAAACGGTGGGTCAAGTTAGTTTTAAAGAAGTTAGCCCATTGAAAACGTGACGTTGCAAGAAAAATATATTCGGCTTCCCCAACTGCAAATTCCTTAAATTAAGAGAGAGACGACTTTTACTACGTCCAATAATAATAATGGAAGTTTGGAATAGTAGTTTAGGGAATAGATTTAATGGACAGGCTGCTATTGTGGGCAACTCAGTATGGTAATAAAAATTAAGGAAGTGATAACATAGCAAATTTTGTTTTAGATTATAAGCACTGGCGGCTAAAGTGGGGGGGGGGGGGAATTCGCAATATTTTTCGATTAATTTAGAAAATTAAATTGTTTAGGCAAATTGACAACAACATGACTGTTTATTAATTTATTTATTTCCAAAGAAGTGAATTATTGTTCTTCGTGTAGAAAGAAGTCAATTATTGTTCTTCATGTACAAAATGATTCATTTTTACATTATAGAGACTTTTATTTTTTTATCAAATTTATTTTATTTTTACCCGACACTCATTTAAAGTCTTTTGGGATTGCGTCATCAATTCGATACAATAATCTGGTTTTATTCCCTAACGGAAGGGAGGAAATACACTAAAAGGGAAAAATTTGTTGTATGCATTTCTGTGGATTTCCTGCCAGAGAAATGGACTGTTTTCAGGCGATTCCTGTGGGACGGCCTATCGAAACAACTTTTTTTCTTTTCAGAGGATTCAATTTATTTTCGAAAGTTGAGATTTCCATGGCCGAACTTCAACATTTTTGTTGTCCTTCCACCTGATACATGATTAATTGGACTTAATAGGGTTATTTATCAATAAACACAAAATAATGTTGAAAAGAATAAAAATAAAATAATGTAATGCAGCAAATCATCCTTGGTCCATTGAAAAATATCGACAATGGTGGTTAATATATTCAGTGGAGGTTTATATGTGATTTGTTTGCGTCCGAACAACGAGGACCTAATTGTGATTTCGTCCAACAAGACCGAACTAACTAATCTTATTTATCCTTGCGGTCTGTTTTGAGATAATAAGGGACTCCTTGCTGAATGACCTCACGTAATTGAGTTCCCTTGTACAATTAGAGGAAAGAAAGGGAGAATTTTTGTGTGAGGGAGATTGGGAGAGAAAGAGAGAGTGTATGTGTGAGAGAGAGAGAGAAGTAAAGTAGAGACCGAGGACAAAGTAGTTAAACATTCAGTAGCTGAGAGATGGGGGTAAGGTGAAGTTATTAGCGAATCTGTAGAACATTGTCTGCATTGCGGCTTCTCTTCTATTCTACGGCATGTAGTAATTGTCTGCTTTATCTGAGCTGGATAGGAATTATCTTATCAACCTTCAGCTAGGACCATACATACACCAATAGAGGCGCGGGAAACGACAACTCGATCAAACCAAAAAATATTACAGGAAGTACAAGTAGGCCCATAATTTAGGACACCGTAGTTGGCGTTTTGATCTGTCATTTCGTTTGAGGCTTGCTCTTCCAATGAAAGTGTTATTATTTCAGGTATTATTATAATTTAGCGGGTTTAAAGCACAACGTTCAACAATAAAGAACTAATAGAGAACTAATAGAAGGCTAATATTAAATCAACTTGTTGGATGGGGTATAGACGGTAACATCCTACAGTACCTCAACAACTGTCTTACTAAAAGAGCTTTCAGAGTGGCGGTAGGTACCGCTTATTTGGATGAATTTCTCCAGGAAAATGGAGTGCACCAAGGTGGTGTGCTGAGTACAACTCTTTTCAATGCTGTAATTAATTCAATACATGAATGTATTACACAAGATGTAAAGTTCAGCCTTTATGCTGACGACTTACCCATTTACTGTTCAGCTAAAAAATTACACAAAGCAGACCAGAATATTTAAAACAAAATATATGAATTAGAAAGGTGGGGTAATAGAACAGGATTTAATGTTTCAGTAGAAACAAAAAAACGGAACATTCCTGTCCTAACCTTCCATAAATCACAAACCTATTACTCAAAGCGAAACATCAACATTTCTTAACATGACACTAGACAATAAGCTAACATAGTTGCGCAACCTGAAACAACAAAAATAAATAAATAATTGAAATTATTCAGGATTCTCAGTACTACTAAATGAGGAGCTGACAAATGGACGATGCTTACATTCTACCGTTATTTTACCAGGTTTCTTCTGGATTATGGTGTAGCTTCCACGTGGTAAAAATTTCGTCTTTTATTATTCTGCCTTCAGAGATTACCTCCTTGTAAGAAAATCGATGAGGCTAGACCAGGTATGGTTCATTGCTTTGCGTGACTGTATTTTTATTCCCCTTAGTTAAACGAAACTCCTTAAAACGTAAAACACCAAGGACGGAATTCCAATTACGCACTCAGGCGTAGCTTATTACTCCTACAAAATATTTTAAGAGCATAAGAAATGTAATGAATTTCCCTAAAAGGCTAACAGAGGTAACTAGGAGACATACGGAAATATAACCTGGGTAGTTGGAAACAACAGAGGTTTCGATCCGAAATTTCTTTTTGTACGGTTAACATGTTTGGTAACGGGCACGTTGAAAGAGGTTTTTATAGAATGAGTGCCGATCTATCGAATAGTAAATGATTCGCAGCCTATTTTAATTCTATATATTGTTGTGTTGTTGTAAAGCAAGATAATGAAAATACTTCAAAGATGAAGCTAGACAAAAAATGTAGTTCAACACCACCAACCACACATTTCTATCTCACTCCGTTCCAACCTTGACGTTCTAAAGGTTCTTCTAAACGTGTTTTCTATGTAGTACAACGCCAATTTTCTCTGTTTCTACACATTTTTTCCCCCAACGTTTCATTCCATTCATGTTTATTTCATAACACATTATCATGTACCTTGCCCGATAACCAGCAGTTCCCGCCTACAGAACTCTGAATGTGGTTTTGCTTTTATAGCCTTCCCGTTTTAAATATATTGATAAAAAAAAGACAAAAAAGACATGGGTTTTCTTTTTTTAACAATATTAGAGAAAATTGGTAACGAAAAAATTTTTGGAAAATAATGATATGTTCCAGAGATCCCTTCCTTAGCTATCAACCAACTGTTGTACCAAATATATTTTTCACAACTTCTTAGGGGCCCAGTATATCATTGCCCTCTCCCTATATTGTCCCTGCTGTTCTAGCCAAACACTACCCCTACATCTTCACTGATTTCCCTGATGCCTCGTCCCGGAAATTTCTTCCCTCAGGAAATCGTAGTAATGTACATCTTTTTGGAGGGAGTTATTTCAAGCAATTTCATTCAGATTTTTAGACATTTACAATGTAAAGGTCCAGGAACTTCGTCATATTGGTCTGTTCCCATATAATTACTATCCCTAATCCTTAATATTAGCCTCTTTCGAAGAAGAAACGCTTCGTGAGTGAGTATATATATATATATATATATATATATATATATATATATATATGTTGGAATCGTGTAATGAAATTTTGCTCAGAAGGAGCCAACTCAAAAATTAATAAAATTAAACAAAACACTATTTTATGAATATAAAATTAGTACAGTTATTTTGGGAAATTAAAATTAAAAGAAATGAATTGGCTTCGGTGGTTAAATGCACCTTAACAAAAATTTGTTTGGTCAGCCCCAAACTTCTTAAGGTAAAGATAGAAACTCAGGAAAGGTAGAGAGTTTTTTTTTTCTAGACCATTAGCGCCGAAATACAGGGTGCAGCGAGGAATTTTCCCACCGAGCCGTGGGATGAGAAAATTCCTGAAGCCGGTGGAGATCGAACCCACCATCTCGCGCTTATGAATACTCTAGCCACTAGACCACGGGAGACCCCACCTAGTGAGTTTTCATAATTATAGTGTTCATTACAAAAATTTGAACTGACATGACTGTCATCATTCACAACACCAGCTGCTTGAGATAATCGTGAGAAATTTGACATTATCACATTACTGATTATCATTTAAAATAATGCACTTTTTAAGAGATGTTTGTAATGGATGCAACACTAATTGTTTTTTTCACTGTGTAACTTTTCTTGTTGAACATATGACATTTGAAACATATATTCTGCTTTAAATATATGTTAATTTAAACATACGCTCTGCTTGAAACATATGTTAATTGAAACATATGTTCTGCTTGAAACATATGTTGTGCGCCTGACACAAACTATTGAACAAGACGAGAGGACTTCCTGATAAGGAAAGCCCCTGAAGAGTTGCGTCACAAAGGCACGAAACATGTCGGGTAAAGGATAGCAAATAAACCAGTCAATGTGAACGAATGGTGTACTGCTTTGTCATAAAAGATATAAGAAATAGTAATATATACATATATATATATATATATATATATATGTGTGTGTGTGTGTGTGTGTGTGTGTGTGTGTGTGTAGGAAAATGTTTTGTTTCCAAAAGCAAATCATTTAGATTGCCTCGTGATCCAGTAAATGCGTTCCCAGTACAGAACATTAGCGGTAAAAATCTTCTCTGTTACAACCTTATAGCTAGGAAATTTAAAGCGTTTTTAGCCTTACCTTAGGTTAAGTATTGATAAATATTAAATATCTCCCTTTTCAGACCTCTCAATACCTTCCCTACTCCTAAACGAGACAAAATTAATTTTTACAGTTTTCACCTTATCGTTTACTTCCATAAAATGAAATTCGCAAATGGCGGGAACGTCTACAATATTTGTCTGAAAATTCCGCGCATGCAGAATTTAACTTGTTTTGTCTATACAAACGGTCTCTAGTTTCCTCTCCTAACATTTTAACATATATACCCAAGAACGCCATCCTGCATGCATAGCTGCATCGTACAAAACCTCCTGAAGACGAGTCTTATCTTGTTCCACCGAGGTACTCCTATCTTGGTCGTGAATAAGGAACTTCATCGGATATTATAGCGTTATACATAACAAGACTACTAGACTTCGGAGTATACTAGACTATCCGCAGTGCATGTTGGGGCAACCGATAAAGGGGGTAGTGTAGGGAGTCGTTTGCATAAAATTTCTCAAGAAAGTCCATTTCCGTCGACCAACTAGTCCTGGAAATCCTCTGTGATATTGAAAGGCTGCTTTAAGTGGTGTCCTTCCTTCCAGCATACATAGGGATATGTATATAGAATTTGGCTATACAAAGTATTTTCTGTCCAAAAATTCGTATAAAGCTTATTTTACATCCTAAAAATATATTTTTGAACACATTTTAGCCCTTTATGAACGAGACTAGCTTTTGAGGTTTTAGTCATGAAAGAAATTGTTGAAATATTTTTTCAAATCTTCATCGATTCTTTCTACAACATACCGAAACCCACCTCCATTAATATAAAATTAATAAAAAATGAGCAATTTGAACACAAAGAACTATTCAAAGCACCGAAACTAACACTTTCGACGATTTTAGCACTTATTTCTCTGATTAACTTAGAACCTTTTTTAGAATATTTAGTATGCTTTTGACTGTTTTCCTTCCTCTTAGAACTATTTCCAAACTGTTTTCAAGACATTAATATATAAAGGTGCCAACCGTTTACGTGTCTATTAATAAAATATATTTTTTCGAATACTTCATTAACTCCAAATGTAACCAATATGTATGCATCTAAGTTCAGAGTTGGGCTTATTCGAATCATTTTTTATTTAAGTAACGAATAAAAGATAATTTTTTATCCGTTATTAGTTAATCATAAAACCACGGATGACCAATTATCCGTTATTCAAGAACGGGTGAATTATCTTTTATTCGTCATTTGATTATCCGTTATCTTTTATTCGTTATCCGTCCACAATACCATTTTTTTCTATCCATTCGGGCAAAAAAAACAAAACAAACTGTTCGTTTGCACATGGCATTGCACTCTTTAAATAAATATTTAAACATCAATAAATTGTTTTTTAAGTACAACACGGCACTTCCATCGTCATCACCAGTCGAACGGCTGTTCTCGTTTGCTTCCATAACGGATATTCCAAAAAGCAATCGACTCTCTGATGAAATGTTTGAGAAAAGAGTAGTTTTAAAATCTATGTTGAATTTAATTTAAAGTTTAATTATATATTTAAATAATAATGTAATACCTAATTATGTTTAATAATAATTTAAATAATTACATATTATATTATATTTAAATAATAAATAAATACATTATGATTAAGTAGTAAGTTGGTTTTCTACACATCTTCCAAATATATAAATCATCTTTCGGATGAAAATTTATCCATCGAATTAAAATTCATCCGTAAGATGAAAAATTATTTCAACTGAAATCTTAAGATAAAAGATGACGGATAACTTTACGTAAATGGTAATAATTTCGAATAACGGATAACGGATATCCGAAAATTATAGATGACAAATAACGAATAACCTAGGTTATTCGTCATCCGTTATCCGAAGATAATTTTTGCCCAACTCTGTCTAAGTTTAGGTGAATTTTAAGAAAATATTTCAATTAAATCTAACGATTATAAGTATCAAAACCGAAAATTAGTTTGAAAACTATTTTTATCTATTACGGTTTTTTTATCTCAAAAACGGTTACAGATATCGCCTTAAAAATAGTTTCATTCTTTTTTCTACGTGAAGGAGCCTATAAAACGGGTACCTCCAAGCATATGAACTCGAAAAAGTATGTGTTACGATTTTTTTTCGCTCGAATTTCGCCCATTCTTGACCTTTCAACTACCGTTATTTTCCTGATTGTGGGTTCTAAAGCATGAAATTTTCTAATTGGCACTTCCGGATTGCGTAATAAGGTCATCCAAAGTAGGGGAACACGCGCTAATTGCCAGGATCCTCGTGGATGTCATGCCAAACTAATGAGAAACATTTCTTGTCCAAAAAAGGCAAAGTCGGTCCATTAGAAGACAAAAAAAATTAAACAAAAAAAATTATAATTCAGTCAGTATGGACAAGACAAATCTTTTGATGGTTACATTTTGTCAACTTGACCTTTATAACAATTATAAAATGTTTTTGTATCGTTATCGGTCAGTTTAAGTACATTAGTTAACAATTTTATGTAAAGTAACCACTTGACTGTGGAATTTGCTCAGTTATAAAGCCCCTGCTGTGTAGGATTTTAGTTTTCAATGCAGGAAAACCGAACATTTTAGGTAGTATGTAAAATAGAACTTCGCCGTTTGGGTGATAAGTTTCAATCCAGTTCGGCTGAACCTTTCAGGGTGAATGGTGAAAATTATTCCAGTATCTGAGCTGCCAGGTCCGCAAACTGGTATATTGCAAATTCATTATTCATATTGGGGTCAATAATTCAGTCAGTACGCCGAGATCAATCAAATTCTAGCCCACTTTAGCTGTCCTGTATTCAACAGTCTGGTGTTTTTCGTGGCACTTCATATCGCTTTATGTTGTTCATTATGAAATAATTTTAGCAGTCAAATTAGTATTTTATTAAAAGAAGGCATGAAAATGAGAAAATTATTGTTAAAAGTGTTTTCCTAGGGCGAACATTGAGAAGGTGCCTTAAATTTTCCTTCTCTTTGAGATTTAATTTATATTTTTAACGAAAGATCAAACCTTTCCAATAACTGTTTCTATTTATGTACTAATGGAATTAGGGAAATGAACGGAACCGCGCTATAATGACGCAGTTCTTCGGATTATCTCTTGTATTCCGACGGAATGGGTTGATATGTAATCCTAATTATCATAAATCTTGGGCAGTAAATGTAAAATTTATAAGTATATTCTGCACTGTTTAGTCTTTGTATAGCCGTTTAATGAATTCATAATTATGGCTTGATTTGTGATAAAGTTTTAATAGATTGTTGTAAGCATTGTATAGTTTTAATAGCTCGTAGTTGTTATTTATCTATTCATTCTTTATTACGTTACTCTCCCCCATTAATATGTGAAGCACATTATCAATTATGTATAAAACTTCATTCCATGAACATTTAAGCTTTGTAAGCACTGTTTTTATTGCTATATTTTGATGCTTTAGAATTACTAAAATTATTGCAATATATTTTAATTGCTTTAGCAGCACTGCAGTCCTTTCTTCGTTGCTTGAAATATTGTTTATTCAGAGCTTTATTTCATAATAACTTCAATTCAGTTATATTGCAAATAAGCTTAGCATAATCCTAAGAAAATTGTAACAACCTGGAAGACCGTTTATACCCGTTGTCTCTAGCTTTAAGCTCAGTTTCGTTTTGTATAATGTAAACATATTTTACCAAATAAATTCTCTTATATATTCATTCATTCATATATATCATTATGCATTATACAACTTGCATTATTGCTTTCTACAACTTAATGTGTCCAATGATGTACGCTTATGGATGTGGATTTTATTGATTAAAGGTTTAATTTAATATCTAAAATACTGTATAAAAAACAAAACAAAAATAAACTCAGCCCCGTAACACGAGGGCCCTGAGGGGCAGATACAATAGAGGTATCTGATTCATGACCATACGGCCCACTTGGGAGATAGTATGGTCAGTACTGTGCTCCGGCCGCGTGATTATGCCCATTGCTGCTTCGACTGCTATGGTCATTAGGATCAAGGTACTCGGGATTTGAACTCAAGTCCAATGCTCTACCACTGAGCTAACCTCGCCCCTTCCTGAAGTACTGTTTCGAATAAAAATATGAGGCATCATACTTTAGTGTAAATTTACGTCAAAAAAATCATAACACTAATAGGTTTTTGTTAACAGGTTTTCAGAATTCTCTTCAAGCATCAACTAAATCTAAACACAAACAATGCAGATACAAATTATTTTTTTTTGTTATGAACAAAGTATCGCGTAAAATCATGGTCATGTGTGAATCACTCTGTAGCACAAAACATTAACAAATAATGTAATAATAATACAGTACAGACACAACAATCAGTACACAAAACACTTACACTGACACAAGGCCATATACAGTACACACCCCAGGATCGTCTTCCCTAGGAGATAGACCTGGCAGTAGGTATAAAATACACTACCCACACAAAGTGGTGAATGAAAAGTCGGTTCTAGGCTTGCACAAATCTGGAGTGAGGTCTGTCTGCAGAGGGAATAACTTGTCAGACCTTGACATCGGAAGCAGTGCGAGCGGTACTCCGATGCCACACTAGCCCGTAAGATAATGGATATTTAGGAAATATACAATGAAACTTGGAGAAGAGTGATCCTTCTCCCGGTCCTGTCAGTAAGTAGCCAAGATACAAAATAATGCATGGAATGGGCTGGTTACATGCATAGTGCAGACAACTGGGTGCCACCTGGCCATCTTAAGCGGACCAGAGAACAGTACGCTGTCCATCCGGATGCTTCGAGAATCGTCCAATAACTCTTAAATATCCAGAAAATGTATGTACATGTACATATACAAATTATTTATTTCCGTTGGATAGAAATCCCCCGAAATAAATTGAGTCTCCCGGGAACGGAGGAAACCCACCCCGAAGATTATAATGTATAATATTATCTCATCAAGCAGTTCTACTCGACACTGCTAGAATTATAAGAAAGTTCCCAAATGCCCAGAATTAAGAAATAAATAAACAAAATTTTAAATAAAAATAATACTTTTTTATAGGTTGGAAATATCCCCCAGTAAGTTGAGACACCCCAGGCAGATTACCTTTCACATAAAGTAAAGAAGAATTTATTAAGTAATTTCATGAAATATAAAAATAAAAATACAAAAATATTATCCGAGTATTAATGAAATCTAGAGAGGATTACCTGATAAGATCATTAGAATTGAAATATCTGGTCCTGGGGTGGAAGAAATAAACCCCACAGAGAAAAGGAACAAGTAAGTTAGGAATTACAAGGCCGCAATGCAGTATTTAACAAACTTCTGTCTTGTACTTTTTTTCTAATTAACTCTATTTTTTCTATGTTCTATGCGGATGTGAAACACCTTCTCTCTGTTTAGTCTATTTCCCTCGGAGAAATAAATAGACTTAACGGGAAAGTCTTTCTTCAGATCCGTTATAAGATGTATTTAAACACATACAATTTATTATTATTATTATTATTAATTACATAATGGAGTTCACAACTTTTTTTCTTACTCCACACGTAACCAAAATTTATACATCTCAGTAAAATATGAAATGCTACTCTCAAGAAAAACGTTTACTCTCAGACTTCACCTGAACATACCTTAAGTTAAGTGAAGTCAACACATAGGCTCAATTTTGCTCTACCAGCACAAAAATGTTTTCCGAGTAGACAAATACACTTTGTATAAAACGAAAGGACAAGGTTTTAAACTTAATCCGTCGGTTTGAAGTAAACAAACTGTACATTCTTTCTTTTAATGATTTTTCTCAAAAACTGTTAAGGATATCGCCTTAACCGAAAATGAAAATGGTTTCATTGGATTCCTCACGTCGAGACATCTATAAAAACCTCCACGAAAGCCTAGGAGCACAGAACCAAATACACTAAGATTTTGTTCGCTTTTGCCGAAAAAATAGTGTTTCGATGGCCGGATTCTGCTGATTAACGAACTTGCCCTTTCATTTTACCCAAAGCATTTTGTACAAAATTTCATCAAAATCGGACCATTATTGAGCCTGATATTTTATATAACAAATTTGAACCACCGTTATTTTTGTGTTCTATGTGCTCTGAAACATGGTCTTGTCAAGTCGGCACTTCCGGATTGCGTCTTCAGGCCGACTTCAAAAACAGGTTTCTACGAAAAAAAAAAAGCGCAATTTATAACTAACTTAAAATAACAAACAGCATTAAGATAATAATAATATTTGTTTATATATATATATATATATATATATATATATATATATATATATAACGCATAGCAATTATGCCATTAACATAAGTGCTACACGTTATATCGAACTCAAGTCAACCAAACTCGTTGATAATATACATAAATGGTCTTTCCGTGGACATATTGGCAGAAATTAAATTGACTTCTGCGACTGCGCTGATAATCCAGATCTATCGCCTAGTTGTGGTGGAACTAATACGTAAGTATCATTCATTTTAACGAGTTTCATACTCGGTATCAACATGGGAGGATTGCTGACAATTTTTAGAAATTTTTCATAAGTGCAAATGAAAATATTTGGAAAATGCTAAAATGAA